>CM025627.2:6665235-6696495 GCA_014621495.2 Entosphenus tridentatus
AGTGTGAGTCTATGGGCAGTGTGAGTCTATGGGCAGTGTTGAGTCTACGGGGTAGTGTTAGTCTATGGGCAGTATGTAAGTTGAACCTCTTTCGCAATGTATGTAGCCAACCGTGCTTATAGGAGGTGCAGTGTTGAGTCTATGGGCAGTGTTAGTCTATAGGCAGTGCTGAGTCTATGGGTAGTGTTAGTCTATGGGCAGCATGTATGTTGAAATTTTTCGCACTGTACGTATCCAACCGTGCTAACCGCTAATCGGAGACAACCTTTTTGTCGATAGCAGCCGCCCCTTCGACCACGATCCGCCCGGACGCAAGTAGCCACGCGCAATGACCGACAGATCTCGAAACGGACGACAACTCACGTGCAGGCTTGGGTGGTAGGTGAGCGTTCCGTTGTCACACAGAGTCACGTATTTCTTTTTCCACTCCTTATTGAGCGACTTGCCGCTCCTCTTCAGCAGAACACCCTGTGGGACCAAGGGATAACGGGGGGCGGGGGGGCGGTGGGGCAGTGGTGAAGGGATTTTACAAGGGCAGGAAGGTAGAGAGGTTGAGCGAATGAATGAAAGCAACAAAAACACAAGTGTGCAGACCTATATAGGTGCAGGTCAAGGACATTTAAACTCCTCCACTGTCTATGACGGACAGACTGTCTAATATCTATGGAGCTCCTCCATTCCTCACACTGATCAGCTACTCCCAGTGAAAACAACAGGTATGTAAGGATACGTAGATTCGGCAATTAAAAACAGCTTTGTCCGGTTCGAAAGTAAACTTTCAAAAATAATCCCTCCCGTTTGTTTCATTGTCGTGCGACACGGTGGGTCAACAAGTTCTGCCCCCCGTGTGTATGGACCAGATAAGGGAAACAAAAATATTTGCAAATAATTTCTTCAACTCCTAACCTTTTCCCAAGCCGCCTTGTTGATGTGAATTTCCCACGTTTATACTTCTTGGTTCTTTCGGTAAAGTCATAAAGGTATAAAATAAAATAAATCACGACGTTTCGATCGCAACACAAGCGACCGTCATCAGGTGGAACAGATGCAACTGCTGTGGTACAAACATTTGTTTGGACCACATGTCGAGGATGCAATCGCGTTTATGCGTTCAATACCTCCCGACTGTATTGCACTTGACAAGAAAATTTTACCGTACAGAGAACTTCTTGAAAAAAGACAGCGTGATTCTATCTAAACGAGTGTCACTGTGAGTAAACCATTTGACTCACAGTAGCAGGATTACCAGTTACAACCTCTTGACTGAGCCAAGCACCGTGTAAACGAGGTACAGGTGCGAACGTGCAAATGACCGTCTCAATCCACTGCTGGGGGAGGTGCCTCCACTAGATGGAGCTCTAAATATGTCCCAATAAAGGGTATTTTGGTCTACTCACCCACACCGCCCAGACATATTGGTAGAGGTGCAAGTACCCACACTTAATCTCACCACGTGCAACCTGCCGATCGACTGTGGGTGTACACCCATTGATACCGCTGGGTGGACATTGTTTCAACTGCCGTGCCAGGGGATCAAATTGAACCGGTGGCATCCGGATTGCAAGCCCGGTGCGCTTCACCGTTACTCCACGGCAAGATACCACGTGAAAACTTTTAAGCAGGAAAAACGACGAGGAAAATGTGTGACCCGTCGAAGTCAATGAACCCTCCGTGCCGGACAGACTCGATCAAATGCCCCGCCCTAGTGCCACTCAACCCATCCGTGCGTCCTTGCGAAACGCCCCCCCGACCAATCCCACGATCTCTTCGCCTCTCAGTTTGTACCATCGGTGACCGCCATTATCTTGACAAAATGTGGGCAATTAGTCTAAGGAAAGCATCCCAAGGCAGTGCCGAGGTGATTAATAATGATCATCACTCGTCGGAGAGAGCGCCAGTCAGACATATAAAGCGAGAGCAAAAAATAGTAGTAGTAATTATACTGATACTGTAATGCATTAATAACAGGAGATCAGTCAAGTGCTCCGTGTGCCCGACGCAAAGCTTTCAAAGTAAGGCAGGATGGAAATTGCAGGAGGCTGTGGGGATTTTGAGAGGCGTGGTAGAGGCTTTGTCTTCGCAATTCCACATCCAATTCACGCCGCACGACAAAAGCGCGGGCCCCCGACACTAAGAACGACCAATGACACTGCTGACGGGACATAGAAAGTTGAAACCGGTTTCCTCTTCCTTTCTGCAACACGACTAAGCAGATGCTATGTGGGGGGAGGGGGGCGGGAGAGGCGCCTTTTAAGACCCCAAAAATATTAGTGTGTATTTTATTATATTTACGATAACAAAAATATACATTGTCTTATTATAATTTTTATAAGGGTTCGACGTATAAAGCCTGACATTTCAGGACTGTACCCCCTTGGCAAATTTCTAGATCGGCCGGCCTCTGCTGCCAAATTTCTCCTGTGAAATAATAAAAATAAAACATAATAAAATAATTCTCACGACGTTTCGGCCACAACGCAAGCAGCCGTCCTCAGGTGAAGAACAGGTCTGTCGAGAAGACAGAGTCTGAGAACCAAGAAGATGAATCCCTGCAGTCAAGAAAGCTTTAAATCGAAAAATAAAATTCTCCTGTCAAGTTTCTTCACTGATAACGTCGCCACTGGTCTGCAGCATTCTAGACCTCTTTTCTTCACTTTAAAAATAACTTTTTCCTTCATCAACCATCATCATCATCATGATCTCCCCAAGCTGCTGTCATCCCTCGGTATTGCGATGAAGCAATCCATCCGGCTGTCGCACACGAGCAGATTTCATCGTTCCATCTCCGTGGCTCACATCCTCTCTTGGGCGTCTTTCCTCATTTTGCTGCCACTCGACTGTTTGTTGACCACCTGACATCATCCCTTTTATGGATGTTGAACTTCTTTCGCACCATACGTAGTTAACTGTGCTGATCGGAGGCGTGCGTGAAAGACGACTGAACACAAAAAGCGATTCTCAAGGGATGAGTTTTCAATCTAAGATTTAAACGTGCATAGCTCCAGTGGCTTCCTAATATCAAAAAGAAGCGCATCTGAAAACGCGCGATGCAGTGACCATCTTTGTTTGATGGCTAGTTACTTCATTTCCACAAGTCAATATGAAACGTCGAGCTTGTGCATGTTCCCTAGTCCATGTGTTCCTCATTCCAGAGTTCTCATCAGCATCAAGCATGCAAAAAGCAGCCGATTACAATTGTTAGCTGTGCATCTATCATTAAAACATCTGCTCCTCGGGCCTGGATTGAGTTTTCAGCTGCGGTCCGATGCACTACGCATCTCCGTGTGTTTAGAACGGAATTCGGGACTCGCTACTTCCTCATTGCTTTCTCCTTAAGTGCATTTTATCTTCAAACTTGTCCGTACAATGTTTTTATACCTAGCTTAAGTAGTAGAGAGGTGTGATATTACATGACAAATAAAACCTCTTATGACCTTTTTGATTAATCGAATGAACCGTGCCTCATTGTGCCCTTACCTGCTCCCCCCTTTACCTGTTTAATGGGGATCTCTCGGCCACTGCCGATGCTGTCCGATTTCCCGTCCAGGCTTTTCTTGTCCGAGTCGCTGCCTTTCCGCGACTTCAAACGCAAAGAAGAGAGAAAAAAAGACAAAAACGCTCAACATCTTGACTTCAGGGTTTCACTCGACATCATAATTTACCAGGGGCGCATACAAATGGGGTGAATGATATTCTTGGTTCTTTCGGTAAAGTCACGTAGAAGGAAAATAATAAAATAATAAAAATAAAACATAATAAAATAAAATTCTCACGACGTTTCGACCACAACACAAGCAGCCGTCCTCAGGTGAAACAGCTGCAAAAGTCCAGGCCAGAAAAAAATGCTTTTTTTTCTGTTGACCAGTGTTATCCCCTCATCTCAGGAGATAAGTGTGCTTGAACCTGGATACTGTGTTACAGACATCATGTATCTACCATAAAAACATCTACAGTAATAATACTGAAAACAATTAATTTGGATATAACGTCGTGCATGCAAAACTGCATCTCACAATGCTGTACAAGTCAATAGCAATTATAAAAAAAAAATTAATGTGCCCCCTCGCAAACAACATAGCACACCAAAACCAAGGTTTCTCCTTCTCCCGAACCTCCGACTAGCACGACTGGCTATGTACGGTACAAAAGAAGTTCAACATACATTCACACAACTCAATTAAAGGCCATAGTTAAGAAAGAGGTAAAAAAATAACCAGGGAAACCTTTGGCTCAAGCCACAAACGTCTACTACGACAAGCCTCAAACGTGCTCCTGCTCGTCCACATGACTTACGGCGAAGATGTTTGACCGCCAGCGCGAGGGTTTGTGCACGGGGGTCGGAGTGGCCGACAATGGCGGGGCCGGGCCCTCTCGGCACTTGGTGGCATCACGAGGCCCTCCGCCGGGCGTCGACGGGACAGAAGAGGAGCCTTCGCTCAGAGTCTCGCTCGCAATGCTGCCTCCTCCTCCTCCACCTCCACCACCACCAACCACCTAGAGTTTACACACACGCACACAACATTAACCCTTTCCCGTTTTGATGATGTACGTCCACGTCTACAGATGAGGAGCCTTCGCACAAAGTCTCGCTCGCAGCGCTGTCGCCTCCTCCTCCTCCACCACCGAGAATTTACACACACACACCATTAACCCTTTCCCGTTCCGATGATGTACGTGCATGTCATCAGGTTGCCTTCCGTTTGCGTACGTTTACAGTCAGGATAACCAGAACATAAATTCCAGAGCTGTACAGCACGAAAGTGAAAACAACGCGTAGCAGTCTCCGACGACACGAGACCTCCTTGGGATCGCCGTGCGTGGGGCCGCGTTTCCTCACCTGGCCAACGGCAGCGGAGGGGGTGGAGGCGGAATGCACCAGGATGTGGCTGGGGGAGCTGGGCAGCGAGCGGCACGGGCCGACGGAGAGCTGGGACTTCTTGCGCATCGCCACCACTTTCTGAGCGACTGTGGCGAGCACGCACGCACGCACACACACAGACGCAGAATCAAAATGTTTCATATGCTGGAGGAATCCGATGAGCTGTGATGCTCTTTTTTGCGATGTTCAGTGGGGGCACGGGGTCAGGACGTTACAATAAACAATACAAAAACACAATGGGAGTGGAAGGTATAGGAAAGGTAAGCAAATTACTAAAACAAACACACAAATAAAACTAAACAATTGTATTTTACCAGGTAAAGGCTATTAGCTCATTTTTGCAGAAGCAACCTGGCCACAAATGACAGCTTAACGAAGTGGCTTATCATTCGGAAATTTATAGCAGCCAAATACCCTTAATGAATTAATCTAAATGTGGAAGGAACCAGAGAAAATAATCCACGCGACCACGGGGACAACATGCAAGATCCAAATATCCAGGCGTCAGGGTCAGGATCGAACCCCTGACCTCCTGCACACCAAGTGAGCAAGATACCACCATCACGCCACTGTGGCGGCAAAGACAAAGCAAAGATCCCCCTGTATAGCCTTCACAGACTGTAGGGGCAAGTGCTGGTACGGCACACAAGGGGGTGGGTGGCCAGCACCACGTTCGGCCGCCTTCGTCTCCCCATGTTTACACCAGGTACTAATTTGAGGCTGAGTCGACCTAGGGGAGGCCCAGGACCAGTTCAGATAATCATCAATGATGTTGGCCATGAGCGGGAATCGAACTCGGGTCGCCGGGTTCATAGCGCAGCGCGCAAACCGCTCCCCACACCGTGGCTACACAACAACAACAACCGCCATTCGCCACTAAGTGGCAGTGACGTCACCACGACGCTTGTGCCAGGCCACACACACACATACACACACACAGACAGACATACAGACACACATACATACACACACAGAGACATACACACACACATACATACACAACAACAACAACAACCGCCATTCGCCACTAAGTGGCGGTGACGTCACCACGACGCTTGTGCCAGGCCAAGTGCACCTTGAGGCCACGTGAAGTGTCGAACGCCCGCTGGCAGGAGGTCACGGGGCAGACCCAGCAGGTGCCATGGGACGACTGACCGAGATGACCGAGATGACTGGCTGATGCACCACCTTTGCCCCCTACTGTACCAACTTGCTGTGCTTTAGCCACCCGGCGCTCCGCTCGTTGTTGTGAGCGTCGCTCCTCCGCCCTCCGTTGTTGTTGGAGGGCGACTGCCTCCAACTGCCCAGTAGCGTCCTTCACGAGCCTCCTCCACTGAGGCCGATCTTGACACCGCTGGTACCAGTCATCGGCAAGTCCACTCAGCTCTACGTCCTCCTGTACCACATCACTCCATCTCTTCTCTAGCCCGTGCCGCGCCCGTTTAGCCCCCTCGATCCGGCCGAACAAAAGCTGTTTAGGCATGCGGTGGCTGGGCATGCGGGCTACATGACCCAGCCAACGCAGCCTTGCCTGCCGGAGGAGCTCACCGATGGGACTTTGCCCAGATCTTTCAAGGATTTGTGAACTCCTCACACAATCCAGCCTGGTTAAACCCAGGATGGATCGTAGGCAGGCCAGCCTAAATGTTTCCAACCGGCGAAGATGCTCCATCAGGGGGGTCCACGTTTCGCATACATACACACACACACACACCTACACACGAGAGCTTGTCAAACCTGACAAGCTGTCAAACTTGTCAAACCGACTAAAGGTCCGTAATCACGGCGGGTAACACACACGATGGCGAAACATTGGCAGAGGGATTACCGACGTGTTACAAGATCTGAAGCGTAGCTAACATGAAGCCGGGCATCGATTGCACGGTTAGAAAACTGTTGAAGGTGCATGACATAAAAAAATGTTATAATTGCGTTCGTACAGCCCTTTTGTACAACCAGTGCTGGATGAGGGCCTCATCCCTACGCTGTGCATGTTGTGTGGGCCTATTTGAGCACAACATTGCCACGCTGGCCACTGGCGGGTCAATGAAGGAGCATAGACAAGGGAGAAAAGAAGCAGAGTACATCAATGGATTTTGCTGCACCGCCACCACACCTTACCATTGCTTCCTTCCATCTGCCGAATCATACGAACACAAACCTCCAACGCAATTATTCATTCCGCTTGTGTAAAATGTACGACTTTTATTTTAAATGAAAAACGCATTAATTATCAAGGGCGAGGTTCCCAGATGCCACGAACTGCAGCAGCCCCATCGAGTGACGTTAATTAAAACCTCTTTAACCCATTACAGGTGGCACCGCTTCACGACCTCACCTGCAAAATAAAATTGTTATGCGTGCGTAAATAAATATTTGAGATGCAGTAGAACATGCATATAAATGTGCCTTATACAAGCACGGTTCTGATATTAGCAACACATCCTAATATTACATTGGTGCGGGGAGGGCAATTGTAAACTTCTGATACAACCACACACACATATATGTACTTGTACTCCAGGTGTATTTAAATCCAGATTTTAATGTATTTAAATGTCGGAGAGGTGATTCGTGATGTCTGAACTGTTTATGATCCCACCAATCAAAAACCTGCACTTACTAGCACGGCAAAGTATGGTTCAACATCCCCAATGACCGACTGCATATACTATACTTTACAAGGTAAGGCCGCATGTGTGAATTCAAACCGCATAATGACTTTTGGGTAAAAATGTATATATGTTGAACTTCTTTCGCATCGTATGTAGCCAATCGTGCTAATCAGAGGGAGGTTAGCCCCACATGCAAAAATCGCACAAACAGAACCCGCATAAAGCGAGGAAAACCAGTATTCCCCGATGGATATAATTGCTGGGGTTGCATAATAACATCTCTTCTTTTTCCCCTATGCAAAATACAGATTCTAAAAATAGCGAAGTACAACTAAAGTGCAGCAAGGTATTAGCTTTCCACTTATGTTTTGCGAAACCGAACTTGACGTCGGGAGGATAGCGCTTTAATTGGGGGAAGAAGGA
Source organism: Entosphenus tridentatus (assembly GCA_014621495.2). NCBI lineage: Eukaryota > Metazoa > Chordata > Hyperoartia > Petromyzontiformes > Petromyzontidae > Entosphenus > Entosphenus tridentatus. The sequence goes on from CM025627.2 coordinate 6,673,153, forward strand.
AAAAAAACTCTCGGCCGGCATTTTTACCGCCGCGTTATCCGCAGTTCACAAGGGTCGCTTGGCAGCTCACCCCAGCTAACGGTGACAAGCCAGAAAGTGACAGGCACAGGATTTAATCGCTCTAACGAGGCTCGGCTTAATTACCAGGCTCCCCATGGAGGGTCATCCTGTAGAATATCGTGGTCGTTTTTTCGAGGCTCAGCACCAAAACCACACAGATGCACACGAAGCCCACATCGGTGTGCAGTCACCATCAAAACTCATAATTACCTTTTCCGTTAAACGGAGGCGAGGGCAAAGAGGTAAAGGTACAGCTCTGCATTTAATCGCTCAATGCCAATGCTGCTCGAAGGGCTCCAAGAGAAAGGAGTCGAGGACAGCTCCTCTAGAGGGTGTTTTTAGCATGCTCTTCCACACCGGTCGGGTGTTTTGCAAGTGAAAATGGTACCCACACTTCGACCCACCACACACGATTTACTTACTGCGGTGTACCCATTTACACTGCTCTATGTATGTTGAACTTCTCAACGTACATAGCCAACCATGCTAATCGAGAGGTGCGCAGAAAGGGCAACAAACTGAACACAAAAAGCAGTTCTAAAGAAATTCGTTTTAAAAAAAAATAATTTCGGACAGAGGCACAGTAGCAGCAATGTTTCCAATGGATGGAAGTTTTTGAAAATATCAAAAAATATTTTATCCAGTAGCCTAGTGTTATTGGCGTGGGGGATGGTGCAAGGAATGAACTGAAAACCGCCCCCCCCCCCACCTCTTCCATAGCCTAATGCCTGCCCCCCACCCCCCCCGCCAATCCTTGTAACACGGTGCAGTTGCACCACCTGCACACTCGAGGCTTAATTTCAGGCCGGTGTTGTCCCGGGTTCGCGACAGAAGGAAATATTTCCGTACCAAGCACACCACATCCATTATACATCTTGTTATCACTGTGAAAACTAGTCACGTGCCACCTTCGGGTCAGCCAGCGATTCAGGATATATTCCGTGAAAATTCAAGTCGTGGCCACGCAACTGATTCCGCTCTGCAAGGCGGTAATTATTTTGCAGGCTGCGCTAACATAACTCGTAATCTGAATGCCTTTTAAAAAAAACAATCTTCAGCCCTGTGTATGTATTTATGTGTTGTCGTGTTTTCAGCGCACTCGGAGGAGGACCACATTTTTCTCATTCCACAGCGAGAAGAAATAATCCACACGCTTTTGCACACGAGCGCATCAGGCAAAACTAGAGTTAAATAAAGATCCTTTTTAAAATTATGACCGGATCTGGGTGCTCGCATTTGACAATCCCCCCTCCCACCCGGGGAAAGAAATATAAAAGGGTCCCTTTCTAGAAAGCAGGTTGGAGAAAGACCTCTTTCTCTTTAATAGCGCCCCCCCGTGATCCATCGTAGGCACGAGCCTGGAAGCAATACAAAAGGCTCCCGTCTTCCTCATATCACCAGCGACTGCTTTCGTCCACGATCTCACAGACAAAAAGGCGGAATTTTGTAATGCCGGACAACTTCTTCCTTTAGTCATTCGTAGGCATGTGACGATTTCTCACGTGACACAATTGTCTTTGATCTAATTCCTACTTGCTTCATCGTAGTCCTTTATTTGAATAGTTTCGCTTCTGTCATTTTGGTGATCCAGGTCCCCTCTTGTAACAGAAACTATCCTGGTCTCTTTGGTTGTTACCTGGCTAAATTATATAAAACTTGAAACTTGATCGTAGAATGACTTAGTGCCAAGGCAATTGTTAAGCTTCATCGCTTCTATAACTTTCCCCCCACGGAGACTTCCTGTTATTGCGCTTTATCAGAGAGGAGATAACACAAAAATGTAGATTTGCTGCTTTCTGGGGACATGATCGTGTCCGACAAGGCCGTGAAGGATGTGATGTTTACTACCTGTAAGCTTGACAAAATAAAAAAACACAACGATGCACGTACCATGACAGGCAAGTGGCACAACTATGCCAACAGGAAACACAATAGAGAATCTCACAACACCAAGTTGTCACTTTTTGGTCGCACAAAAGTTGGCACCGTTAACAGATTCAGCTGATAACTTGGCAGTATTGCAAGGATTCATTTCAAATACTCCTCTAACATCGAAGTAACACAGTGATTGCAGAGCATTTGAGGACATTGAATAAATTAATCGTTATTTGTTAAAAAAAAAAATGGATGAGCCATACTGAATCAGAATTTCGCTTAAAGAAACGAAAAACCTTCTGATCCAGCGATGACCGGACTCTCCAGTTCTCGTGGCTCACCACGTTGCGACCTTTTCCTGACCGCGTGCAAATGGAGCGGCAAAACGCGACACACACCCCCGGTGGTTGACAATCGCACAAAATCACCCCCCTCCCCTCACCGCCTCTCAAACCTCCCCCAGAGTAGGACTTGAGTTTAAGGAGCACCCCCTCCCCCCACCCCCTGCCCAACCACCCAACCGCTCTGCGGACGAGTGGTGGCGCGTCGCGGCAAGTACCGTCCTGGAAGACGCGCTCCACGTTGAGTCCGTAGGTGGCGCACGTCTCGTAGTAGGTGCAGCGCTTGAGGTCGCCGGAGAGCTTGCGTGCGCGTGCGTCGTCGATGACGCGCGGATTCGCGGCGCTGATGGCATCTGCTCCGCCGAAAATGACGACGGGGTGGAGGTCGTCGTCGTCACCAAGATGACGGGGACGACGCGACAGTGAGGTAATACAGACAACTTGAACATCCGTATCATCGCGACGCATGTACCGTGCACAACAATGTAAGCACCGTAGTCTCCATGTATGCATGTTGAGCTTCTTTCGCACCACCGGGGGAAGGACAACAAACTAAACATAAAAAGCTTTTTTAACGAAATTAGTTATGTATATAAAAGATTATATGAAATGTATTTTAATGTCCACATTGTGACAAGACGATAAAACGTATTCGATGTGGAATTTCTTAAATGACGATTTAGATTGCATTACAAAGTTATAAGAATCTGTCCACAAACACACCGACTGGATTAAAATACACACCCCCAACTTAATACAAGACCACTTTTTAAAGTATTGCTGGCTCGAGGCACGGACAGAGAGTCAAGTCCAGAGGATGTGCGGGGCTGCTAGTTGACTTTTATTTTTAAAGTGCAACTTAGAATCGGTCATTTATTTCACAAACTATTGCATTTACAGTGTGCATGAGAAAATATTTGTATCAACGTACCTTTGCATGCCTATGAAATGGTATGTGCGCATACGCGTTACGTTTTTACCACAGTCATAGAATGACTAGCTCTAGGCATAGGAATGTAGAATATCCGCCACCCGTCCAGGGCTATAAGCAAAACTGAGCACCACCACCTCATGTATTTGGATCAAATACCCACTTAAGAGGGCCTCTCTAGATCTTCCCTCGAGTGGAGGGCCTTCCGCCAGCATTTACCCCTTTACCTATTACTTGGTACATTTTCTGTCCCCACGAGTTTCTCGTCATTTGCAGCAAAGCGCTACGATCGATTAACCGTTCCGTTTTGCGCGACAGGTCCAAGCTCACCCTGCGTCCCAACGAGCACGATGGGCATATCGGCCATGTTGCGCGACGCAGAGAGCCGCGAGTAGTAGTTGTAGACCGTCTGGAAGCTGATCTCATCCTCGAGGCTGAACACAAACACCACTGCGTCCATCCACGCTGCAAACTACACGCACGTATAAACACACACGAACACGCACGCAGAAAGATGTGCACTACTTGAGCATATTGGCACCAAACATATGTAAGTGGGAACAATTGACGAAACGTCCAGTGGACACCTACAGGGCTCTCTGCCCATGGATCGTGATGACGCACGCACAAAGAGAAAGATCAGACATCCTAACTATTGGATCGAGTGCTGTTTATGTTAATCATCATCAATGATCAGCATCATCAGACATGGGCACCATGGTGGAGAGATGTTAACTACTTCGCCTGGTATGCAGGAGGTCGTATGTTCGAGCCCGAGCCTAACGCCTGTATATTTGGAGTTTGCATGTTCTCCCTGTGGAGGCGTGGATGTTTCTCTGGGTCCTCTGGTTTCTCCCTCCACATTTAGACTCAACATGCATTTAAAGTACTTGGCTGCTTTACATTTCCACGTTACAAGTCGCTTCGTTGAGCTTTAATTTGTGGCAGCGTCGCTTCTGAAAAAGAGCTGTCAAGGTCAGTGGGCCTTTCCTGGTAAAATTAAAAACATATATTTGTTAATAGTTTCAGTTCAGAGCCCTAATCCACTGCTGGATGAAAGCCTCCAAGTTGTCCTGCGGTGTTAATAGTCAACCTGGCACCTGCACACGAGCTCTATATATTTATTTATTGCTACCTTGGTCTGTGGTACAGTCATGAGTGGCAACATTGAATGAGTTTGGAGCAAATGTTTTGTCAGTAGTAGCAACTGTAATAGTGTTTTTTATAGCAATAAATGTAAACATGTATTAAATAAGATGGTAAAACAATACTGAGAATAGAAATAAAAAACAGTGAGACTAGCGAGCCGTTAAGAAGGCGATACAATAACGAATAACTTTCAACCACTTTTCAATCCACTGCTGGATGTAGACTTCTCCATACTGTGTCAGTTATGGGGACTGAGCATACTTCACCATGCTGGTCAATGTGGTTTGAAGAAAAGGCGGCTGGGAATTAGCCCATGACTGTTTCAGATTCCATTCGCCGCCACTGATGTTAGCCGTGGCCGAAAATAAAATTAAGAAAATATATATTTTAAAATGATTTGTCAGGTCCATAGCTGAGTGCACGCACCACTTAGCCCAAAGCTCCACCCAAAATTATTATCAATAATTATCATTAAACCGTAAGTAAGGCCACCCTTGGAATTTTTGCTCAGTAATGTTTTACATTGGTGATTAGCTGGCGGAAGTGAGACCCCGACTTGTTGATTTATGCAAAATTCAATTATAATGTAATTCCTAAACAATATAATTCGTAAACAATCCATTAAGGGACTGCATGGGCAATCGTGCACAATCACCCGTTTAAAAAAACAATATAAAGCTCTCTTTTGAGGCAGTGTATTTAACAATTTGGCATAATTTGTTATCAGCCAGCACTAATGATGACTGACAGCACTATAGGCTATAGAGAAGCCAATGGTAAGCATGGCTGCTTTCAGCCAAGTTCTATTTGAATGCACTTTTACAACACGACACCTCTTGCTGACAGCATTTAGCTTTTTCCGCTGCACCGGAAACCCAGTGACGCGAGTTTGATTCCCAGCCATGGCTAATATTAGTGGCGAGCGATATCTGAACCAGTACCACCAACCTTCCTGCCTTCACTTTATCAAACTGCAGTGACACCAGCACAGTGACGTAATAACGTCAAACCAGGCACGCATTACAAACACAACATTGGGAGGCGTTCATCCAGGAGTGCATTCAATGGATATGCATTGTAATTTATATGAACACATTACCCCCTCGCCCCGCACCTGATTAACACCCTGATAACGACTGTTTAAGGGTGCTTTATCAATTTAAATTATGATTGGCTCACAAGTGACGTCACATTTATCCCTCTGTTTAAAACCTAAACAGGAGGATTTCTCCACAACTCTGGCTGTCGCCCGATGAGGCTGGTTGTAATTACCGGCGAAACGTCACGGTACTGGATTGTAAATGTTGTGAGTTTACTCTCCGAACACGCCGGTATGCTGAACTAGGAGCGAATTGTCACGTTTTGTTTACGTGACAAACTTTACTAAGTGGCTATGTCGGGTGGTGGCGAGTTTCACGACACATTTATATTTACGCGATCTAACCGGAAAAAAACTCTATTTTGGATATTGGTTGCGAAAGCCCTAGTTGCAATTTAGCATTTTTTGTTTGACCATGTGAGAATTGAAAGAAGACCAGGATAGTCTCATTGGCTAGAGTGACCTGGGGCACTGGTCTGCCAATAGGGGGGCAATGAGTGCTACATATCGATTAATTTGATTGACAAATGACTGAACGTTATTATTTTTTAATTGTAAGGTTAGATTGGTTGCAAATTGGTTGCTCATCAAACTTCACCATGCAGGTCAGGGCTGGTTGGTGAATGTATTATGAATGTTTAACTTCTTTCGCACCACACGTAGTCAACCGTGCTCATCAGAGGTGCTAATCGGAGTGAAGACGGGCAGCATAGATGCAGGAGCGTAGAAATACAGTACAGTAAGGACCGGTCCAGATATCAATCTCCACTGGTGTTGACTGTGGCTGGGAATTCAACTCGGCTTCATAGCGTAGCTTCACTAACCACGGCACCACTGCTTCACCTCAGCACACACACGCACATAAACGGTGGTAAAATAATTGTCGTTTTTCTTCATACACGAAAATACATTTCTTAATTTAATTGCTATATTGTAACATGTTGCTATAATTAAGGGGGCTTCCTATCTTCACCGTGGAGGGTAATGATTCATCCCACCCCTCCCCCAACCGGCAATTAAATTCATTGTCAAGAGTTGGACTACGGTTAAATTTTTAAAAAAATTTAGATTTTTTTTTCTCTTTAACATCTAATTTGTATTGTTTAATCATTTATTCTTTCTCAAAAGGAGTGACCTGAGTTCAAATCCATGAGCAAACCAGATTCTCAAGTGCAGTGAGCGGACAGTCTCAGCCAATTCACTATTGACCACACACAAAAACCCCAATCATTGAATTTAGTTTTGCACTTAATAGAACACAATTTAAGCGAATAAAAGTAAAAACTTTATTGTCATGCGACACACATTTTTCTTTTTAGCAGGGCAGGTGGGAGAGTGATGCCCCCTAGTGTGGATAAGAGGTGACTAGACATATCATAAGTAGTTCTGTGACAGCTCCTTCTGTGGACCGTTCTCTAACCCCCTCCCCCCGGGGTGATGTACTGCTCTACGAGAGTTCTCAATATTTGTCCATTCTATCTCCACCACACACACCGATAAGCACAACTGGAATAACATTGGGGACAACAACAAAATATTTGTCGATTATGAAATTAATAATTATACCCATGCTCTATAATACCGCACCGTATATACATGCAATGTGTTTGAGAAATGTCTGTGCATTGGACTGTGATGCCCTCTGTTGGTTAAAACTTTGCAATACACTGCTCATTTATATATAATCTAAATGCTACTTCATCTAAATCAGCGGTCCCCAACCTTTTTGGCACCAGGGACTGGTTTCGTGAAAGACAATTTTTCCACGGACCGGGGGGGGGGGGTTCATCATTGCATCTTTCCCCCTTTTCAAAGAAGCTCTCCGGCGACGTTTGTTTTTTACTCATTCTGGCTCGGGGTTAGAGCTTGTGGGCTCACCAAAACTGTGACTGAGACAAGTGCGCAGTGCGGGAAAGAGGCGTGGATGGAAGCGGTAAATAATAAAATAATGGGGGCGGGTCACATGCGCGGACTCACCGCTCACCTCCTGCTGTGCGGCCTGGTTCGCAAAAGGCCACGGACCGGGACCGGTCCGCAACCTGGGAACCCCTGATCTAAATGCTACGTCATCTCAAAGACGCCGTACAGAAACCGTTGGCATATTTATTGATAGAAAAAGGTGGTCAGTTATTGGCAGAGGAATAAAGGCAAGTCTTGAGCCTGGCAGCAAAGGTGAATGAGTGACCTCTCACTCGAGAACATTGATCGAGGGAAAAACAAATAACAGTTTGGGATTCGTGAAGTATGTAGTGTACAGAGTGTTTCAAGTGTGGTACAACCTACTATTAATGTTATTGTAAACAGGTGCATACAACTCATAATCAATGTCTATCTAGAAATCTGAATCGGCTAAAGCCTCCCGTAAACCACATGACTTATGCGTGTGGCCACCCCCAACTCTGAATCCCTCCCCTCTCCCCGCCCCCTGTGAAAACACTCTGCTCCGTGCAGCTCAAATCCCCTTGCTCCTCCGTTCCCTCTTCCTCTCTTCCCTCCCCTCTCATGATCAACCTCTCATCCCCGACATCTCGGACCCAGTCATTCCCTCTCTCTCTCCTCTCCTCACTGCCCGGCACTCCTCCTTTCTTCCTGCTGCTCATCTTGAGCCGTGGCCTCTTCTTTGTCTACTTTGGGGACTTCCATCCAAGCGTCCCTTCCTTCTCCTATTCCTTTCTCTTTTTCCACACATTGTATTCTCGGCTCTACGCCCCTTCCTGTGGTGTGCCACGGGGAAACCGTTTATAACGAGCACAAAAATATGAACGGACCGTATTAGCAGTGATGTACAAGTCGCAAACAAAACACTTGCCATCTTCGTCGTTAACGTTAATAATGCGCAGCCCTTTGTCAATCCACTGCTGGATAAGGGCCTCACAATGTCATGTCAGTTATAAGAGTTACTTCACTATACTTTACCACGCTGGTCAGCACGGGTTGGTGAAGGGACGTCCCATAAATGGATCACGCTGTGTTGTTGAGGCCATGAACCGGCCAGGTTGCTCAGCGGCAGAGCGAGCGGCTCGCAATGAGAAGGTTGCGAGTTAAAAATCCTGGTTGGGTGTTGACTCGGTCAATCATACTCCAGGGGTGGATACAATTAGTACCACGTTGTGGAGAGTAAACAGTGGGAGAGCTGTGGATAGACTTGTTCCCGCCATAGGAATGTGGCTTTCCACAATAGGCCCATGACGTTGGGAGATGAGCACCGCCTTAGAGCTCAATTGAGCAGGAAATAACTTTGACTTTTACTTGTTTTGCTCCTTGCTTTGGTGAGCGACAGGGGCGAGGGGGGTGGTGGGTGGTGACAGGTTGGCAACTTTCTATTGTTATTCACAGCAGAGGGAATACCAGCAGCTACTCTAGCACACATGCAAAGAGAGGGATCTACTTGGCTCAAGTACTCTGCAAGGCAGATGAGAGGAATTTCAAAGGAGGAGTTCTACCAGAAACCCAAGCGGTTCACACACAAGGGAGGTTGGCCTAGAGGGACACTTCATCGTTCAATAACATCAGACACCAAAGCACTTAACGACATACGAGACCTGGAACAACTTGTTTGTGACAGATCAAAGTGGAAACGCCTGGACTTTCGCCTTGCGTGTTTGACGGCACAGGGAGACTAATAGTTACAGCTCCGCTGGGGAGCGGTGGCACAGTGGTTAGCAAACTGCACTACGAACACGGTAACCTGCGTTCGATTCCCGCTTAGGACCAATATCGGTGGAGAATATTTGAACCAGTCCTGGAGCCCCTCTCCTAAGTTAACTCAGCCTTAAATAAGTACTTTGTGCAGTGTGTAAACATCAGCATTGGGGGGGGGGCAAGCAAAGGCAGCAGAGAGTGGTGCTGGCCACCCACCCCCTCTCATGTACCACCACGCCGGTGCTCAGTTACAACACTTGCCCCAACAGTCTGTTAAAAGGCTATAATGAGGGATCTTCGTCTTTGTTAACAAAATTATCTTTGTCTTTCTTATCATTACTCTGCTCAGCCGGTTTTAGCCGCTGAGGTTGTGACGGTTTAATCGTTCATCCCTGTTGCTTCGTGCCCCATGGAGCGTTCTCGTTCTGTTTTAATGTGCACCGATGCCCACTTTATTGAGGGCGATATTGGCGCGTAAAATAAATATTGATTGAATGAGTTTTTATATCGTTTACCACCATCCTCATAATCAGAACCGTTTTGTTTCCTGTGATGCCAACGCTCTTGCTGGTCAGCCGCGTGAAACGTGTGTGCACGTTTTGAACACTTGTGCGCCCGTACATTACTAACCTGTGCCTCTGGAGGTCCCCCTTCATCTCTGATTAGGAGGAGGTAGCTGAGACCTTCAACGGCGATCTCTTTCTTAAAGCGGCCCCCTGAAAGGACAAAGGCCAATGCTCAACACGCTCACGAGATATACACAGAACAGCATGAACACACGGAGGCCAATGCTCAACACACACACACCACATGTACACAGAACACAAACCCAGAGGCCAATACTCAATACTCACACACGAGATGTACACACAACATGGACACACGGTGACCAATGCTCACACACACAAGATGATCACAGAACAAGGTAAACCAACAGAGACCCAATGCTCAACACACACACACACGAGATGTACAGACGACAACAACAACACGAACCCACGGATCTCAGCCAGCACACTTGCTGCATACAAACAAATGTACAAATATACAATTGAGGGTTCTGATTCAAAATAAAAACCCGATAAACTCAAACTGTGTGTGTGCGAATATATATTTTAAGATAGCTTCATTGTAAAGTATATTGTCTCATTTACTCCAATCGCCTAAAGACATGTTCGTAATTTGCATTGTCACCACAGTAATGGATTCTTACACAGACACATTTAACAACACCTATTGGGAACATGAGACCAGATTTTCATTGATCAATACACTAATTGTTACATGCCTGCTAACCACCACCTCCAACCTCACTGCCACCACCATTTATCCACCACAACAACTGCATTTTTGAGTGGTGTCCTGCAAATGCAATGATAACCCACATGCACATTTGTTTTAAACATAACCCAGGTTCATGTCACTGGAAGATTTTACAACGCATGTTTGATTAACTTCATAAATCGTCCACTTAAATCCACCTTACTCTCAACAAAAGCCAAATACTTTACTGACAGTCTAACACGTAGGCGTTCGCGACCATTATAATCCATAACAAAGTTTATTTTTTTAAACGATCTAACCCAAAAAGCATTACGGACAATGAGACTTTGTGGAGAAGGTTTTTTCTCAAGGACAACCCTCAAAAGGCGTTCGTGTTGCAGTGGCACGTGCCATTGTGGAAACGGCTACCGGGCCACTGACCACCAACCAGTGAACCGCAGTGAAATCCGAAGTATTCTACGGAGGCGTCAAACAAATCCACCACACATCAGCTGAAGCTATTTCTAGGCTTCTTCTTTCACATGGCTGATGATGTAGATGCAGAGCTACAACGACAATTTACATTCAGGTGGTCAAGCCAGACAACCGTGTCAGCAGGAGTGGAGTGTATTGCTGCGATGTCTAATTTCTAGGCTAATCTGTCAACCATCCCACTGAGATATCGCCACGGTGTTAGGACAACTGGACTTACAATCCAAAGGTAGCCAGTTCGTTCTCCCGGCTCGCCAGTCAAAACATGGCACAAGTCTCTTAAACCCCCCCACTTCTGCACGTGGCAGGATAATATGATGCTCCGCAGTTAGTACATGGGCAGGTCGCGTGTGGTGCAGTGTAGATTAAAAGGTCGCACTCGTAACACACAAAGTGCTTTCCGCAAATGAACCACCAATACCATCATCACGCGAACTTCTGGTCATCCTCGAAGCAACGGCTTTTGGCGAGCCGTCGAACAAAGACGGTTACCGCATCGCGTGATTTCAGATGCGCTTCTGCGGCCGTCTGGAACGCTCTTCCTTCCGATATTAAGGAAGCCACTGGAGCTACTAACTTTTAAATCTACATTGAAAACTAATTTCTTTAGAACTGCTTTTTGTGTTTAGTTTGTTGTCCTTCCCCTGCACCTCCGATTAGCACGGTTAGCTATGTACGGTGCGTAAAAAGTTCAGCATACATACAAACTCCTGCCTCTTACAAGACAATTTTCCAGCATGAAAGAAGAAGAGAAAACACCATCGAGAGTGGTCCCCTAATGGAGCTCCCTCTACTGGAGGTCCTTCTGCCAGCAGTGGCGTGAACAAGCAACAGGAGGGATACACCCATTACCAATTTACCTTTGACTATCCATCCAACGACAGAATATGCACAGACAGACACCACAGCCCCTGCTGCAAGCTTGGATGTGTATTTTACCTTCGGGAGACTCCTCCTGTATGTACGTGCCCGTGAGATAGCGATGCACCAGCGCAGACTTCCCACTCGACAGGTTGCCTAGAATCCCCTGAAAGCAAAGGAGACGGGCAGAAGGTTCACGGCGAGCCTCCCGTTATTACACGTTGGCGCACACTCCGCTGGGCGGCGCAGTGGTTAGTTGGCAGAGCCACCCAAGGATTTACGGAGGACCCGGGGACAATTTTCAGATGAAGTTACCTCGGTATTTGAGATTCGACCGCCCACCCCGAACCCTTTTCTGAGGTCCCTCAGATCTGAGGAGGCCCCCCCCCCTTGGATCTGAGGCCTGGATCAAAAATTGTTCCCATCTAGACTAAAAACAAAATACATTTTATTTTTATATTCTTGGATATTTCGGTAGTCACGTAGATAGTTTCAAAGAAAATAACAAAAATAACAAAAACTACGACGTTTCGATCGCAACACAAGCAATCGTCATCACATCATGTGTAAATGTATAGCAGCCAAATACTCCAAATGCATGTTGTTTTTAAATGTGGAGAGGAAAAACCGGAGAACCCAGAGAAAAATCCACTCGACCATGGGGAGAGGGACATGCAAACTCCAAATATACAGGCATCGCCATGGTCGGGATCAGGTCCATCTGCTACTCCAACACCCACCCCATCTCTACAGCTCTGGCGTTTAAAGCACAGTTCATAATGAGGTCACGAGTTCAAATCCTGATGAAGGACAAGTCAGCATCGTTCACTCCTATAGGGTGTCAAATAGGAAGCACTTTTTGACAAGTCAACAAGTTTATTAACCGTACACCCATTGTTATCCTGATTATGCTATCAGTCGTGTATCACGAGACAACGTATCCAATCGGCCCTCTCTTGAGAATGTTCACTGGAAGCGAATACCACAGAACAACCTCTGAGATCTCTTCAAGTGACCACTGGTACACAGGAGGTGGCAGAATTTAATTGCCATCCTGTCAGCCAGATCAACGATCGTTGCATGACAAACCGATATTTTCAGTTTTAAAAGCTGGAATTTAGACAAATAAAGTGTGTAACCAATTTAAATGTGATAGGTGTTTTTGTGTGTGTGTTCATTGAGAGTGAACAGGCAGACACTATCAACTTACAAAACTTGTGAATTGTTTAATGGATTCTAACTCAGGATCTCAGTAACGTCAGCTCAGCACTCCATCCTCTAAGCCTCCTGGCCACCTCCTGACAAGCCAACACCTGTTGTGCCCCATGAATCAGGGGCATGCTGTGGCTCCAGAACTAGTAGGGAGTAAACTCTGATGTGTCGTCGGGTTGTATTGTGTTTTTCGGCACGATGTCGGAGGTGCTTCCCTCCACGTTCTGGGAGTTGAATCCTGATGCTGCGGTGGTGAAATGTTAACTCACTCACTTGGTATGCAGGAGTGCATGGGTTCGATCCCGATCCTGATGCCTATTGTATATTTGGAGTTTGCATGTTCTTCCCGTGGTCGTGTGGATTTTTCCCCGGTTCCTCCGGTTTTTCCCTCCATATTTAGAATCAACAAGATGCGTTTAGAGTATTTGGCTGCGATAAATGTCCACATGATCAGCCACTTCGTCGAGCTATCATTTGTGGCCAGGTTACTTCTGAAAAAGAGCTATACAGCTTAGTGGGCCTTAACCGGTCAAATTATTTTTTTTTAAATAATTTAGTTTAGTTTGATACCACTGAAGAAGCTCCTAGCAAGTAGACAGAAATGTCAGACGGGATGCTGAACAACGCGCGGTACATCACGAAAACGCATCGGACAGCTGCAGAGGACAAAACCACGAAAAACCCACGCAGACCGCACGCCTAAGGTTTCTAAAACCACGAAAACCCAAGCAGCGCCCTCGGAGAACAGGTCTGGTCACAGCCCAGCAGCACTCACCACTGCATTAAACATTGACTTCTGCTTTCTGAATACTCTAATTAATGCATCACCTGCTCATGTCACCTGCAATTAGAAACCCTACGACAGACCTCACTGGCGAAATGATCCTGGAGTCAAGACATGCCACCGCTATGAATAGACTTGCCTCCACTTAGGAATGTGGAACTTTCACCGATGACTCAGTGTAGTAAGTGGCAAATAAGCACAGCCTAATGCTTGCCTGAGTATAAAACCACTTCTACTTTCACTTGACATATCCCTGGCAGAAATGTGAAGTGATTAGGCATGAAATGATGAAATATATAATAAGTTTTATCCCAAAATACAGGTGTTAGGATGTTCGAACACCAAATGCATACCTTTTGCAAGGGATCAAGTCTGCATTAACCACATGTACTTGTGGTGAACATGCAAACAAACATGCTGTGATAATACATGCATTGTTTTTTAAACTGATTCTCCTACATCTGAGACAGCCTTCTTTATGGCCTTGTCTCACCAGTGTTAGACCAGATAACACCAAAAGAAGGAGACTACAATTAACCTCCCTCGGAAGTTGATGAATTTTCCTGATTTTGGGGTCAGAATTCATTTCAAAATGCAATCTTTTTTGCCTTGGTGGTGAATCTAACGGCTCAAGTGGCTGGAGGGTTTATGTAAACCAATGGGAGCAGAGACATATACAAATAGAAAATGATTCGTCGGAGCCAATATTCAGTGCATTTAACGCATGCATCTTGAGTATAAGTAATTTTTTACTTTTGATATTTCTGACATCCTCATAGCACAAGGCTATCATGATGGAACTATCCTTCACAAATAACTGTCGATGAAAATAATTTCATAGAAGGGGCTATGTTCATGTGTAGTTGTTTGTAATATTTGTAATAACTACACATCAATAACAAACAAAAAAAATCAACATTTTATATGCCAGGTAAAGGCCACTAAATATATTAGCTCTTTTTCAATGGTGACCTGGCCACAAATGATAACTCGTCAGCGTGGGAATTTACAGCAGCAGCCAAATAATCTAAACGCACATTTTCTAAATGTGGAATGGGGCAAAACCGGATGACCCGGAGAAATTTCCAAGTGACCAGGGGGAGAGAGAGAACACGCGGACTCAAAATATACAACAGTAGTTGTCAGAGTCGGGATCGAACCTATGACCTCTTGCATACCAGTCGAGGGAGAAAACATCTCTTCATGAGACCTTTAATGTCCACTGTAGACTGTGTGTAGATTGCGGTTAAAACACCTACAGTATTTACCGGGGCGGCCGCGTTTCTCGAACCAGTGCAAAAAAGTGGATAACTGCACTCCCGCTTGGCAATATCATCTTCAAGAATCAATGTCTGTCATCTCTCTCCCATGGGCCGTTCTTTAACATTGAGGGTTGCACTGCTGTGCCAGAGACACTTTGTCACATGACGTAACGCCGATAGCACAAATTGGAATAAAAGTGGGTAAATGGGCAAAAAAAAAATCCCAAAAAACGAAAATGTTACCTATATTTTCATGATCTCTGCACTTTCACATGGGTCCAGTATGAGAACCCACAGCATAGGATGTAGCGGTTGCAAGCATTTATGAACAGAGATTAAGGATCGTTGTAGATACAGTACAAGGCGAACAATGGCAGGAATTATAAGGAGGGGGTAGGAGCTGGATGTTTTTGCGAAATCCTTTTGTTGTTGGTGCTTACCACTTTAATCTCTTGCACTGACCGGCTCAGAGTCCACTCCTGACTGTTGACAAACGAATCTGCATGAAAACACAGCACCCCAAAATAATTAAATTCCACCCACAAAAGCTGTGCATTTCGCACAGTAAATGTTAAGCAGATACAATCAACAACTGGCGGATTCTGTGGCCTTACTCGAGAAACCATACAGTAGCCAGTAGATTTGCTGCGACATCATTTTTCACGGTATGAAGCAAAACGATATTAAATGTCACGACACGATGATTATCGCGATGTCAATTTCCTACAACTTTCCAATCCTATGGCACATTTTTATCGCCTTGGTTTGTGCTTTTATGTACTTCCAAGTACAGATTGCCTAAAAATTATTCAACTGCAGTTTGCTTAAAACAAGTCTGTCGCAGGTTCTCTGATCATGGCAACTTTACGATCTGTTCACTTATTATGGACATCAAAATCAATCTATCCAAAAAAACTGACAAGGCACACACATGATGACCAATTGCTTTTTCTTTTTTAGAACTTTAATTATTATTGTAAACTTTCATGACTGTAATTTCTATATTTTCAGAAGTCCTTTGCGGGTAAATAAAATATTTTGAAAAAGTAAATTTACGACAATGATATACAGGAATTTGCTGAACGGACAATACAATTATTGCGGATCTTACATCATATCATATATCGCAGCATCGCCACATTGCGGCAACTTTAGTAGCAGACATGTTGTATAAACCTGCGATTGATTACACATGCACACGATACGCCATCGAAGGCAAGGGTTTGTGGATCGCACGCAGATTTGTAAAACACTGAAACCCCTTCCGATTCAAGGGAGCAAAGAATACGACGGTACAGCAAGCATGTTCGCGACAGATCATCGACCAACTATAATTGTAATGTTGTCGTTCGCAATTTAATTGCAAATCATTGTGTAATTGTAATGGTAATTTCAGCCAACAACACTGCTGTAGAACTAATTGTAACTGACCCCGGGTCTGTTTTGTGAACCAATCTGTACAGACCCTCCTTTCTGGGTTATACCTTCACATGCATGGGTTTGTTTTCTCTCTCTCTCCCTCCCAGTTACAGTAGTGTACTCTAGTTTCCTCGCCCACACAAAGCCACTAATGGAATTAACCAAACATCCCAAAGCAGCACCCTCCTGAAATACGAGTCTTGTGGCTTTCATGGATAAATAAATTACACAATTACTACTGCAATGAATGTGCCACATTTTGTGTGTGTGTGGGGTGTGGGGTGCCGCCTTTGGTGTCACATCTGCGAGTCGTCTCAGTCGGTTAACCCATAACACCTGGGTCCATCACCGTGACCTCACTGGCCAAGCGAAATTTCGACAACTCACAAAGGGCACCAAACGATGTCGTGAAGCTAACGCCATTTACCCGTTGTTGTTGTTGGTGTCACAATGTGGCTGACCGAGGAACGTGATGAGATTTGTGTCACCGGTTTGAGGTGGTCAGATATAAACACAGTGATCGGGCCGAAGCACATGGGACACATACCAGACCAATGACCCAGCAACTAGCCACAAGAAGGCGCACTTTCAACAAGCTCCATTGCATCTCTGCCTGTGTATACAGTAAGCAACTGTAAAAGAACGAGTGTCTGAATCAGCACCTCCTGCTTCTGTGCCCCCCTCTTTCATTGTCACCGTCTGTGTCTCTCCTCCTGTCTGCACATTTCACGTCACAGTCTGTCTCCTGTGCGCGTGTGCCTCTCGGTGTCTCTCGATCACCATGCGTCTCCATTCCATGCCTCTGTATCTCTCTGCCCTCTTAGCGCACGAGTCTTGTGGCTTTGGCTATACAGGATCTCTCCTCCGTAACTCCGATTAGCACGGTTATCTACGTACGGTGCGAAAAAAGTGCAACATACATATACATAGTGTGTTTCTTCATGAGCCTATTTCTACGTGACTCCACGTTTCTCTCCCTTTCTCTATTTCCATATCACTGCATCTCTCTTTTCCCCATGTGTCTCTCTCCACACGTCTACATTTCCCCAACACTGCGGCTCTCCCTCCTCCTCGTTTGTCCATCTCTGTCACTGTCTCTCTCCTCCTGTGCCTCCCCAACTCTTTGCATGCCGATGCAGGTGTGTGCGTCTGTTTCTTTCTGCCCTATGTGTCACCACGTCCTTCCTTCAACCACAGCCCGTGTGCATTTCTCTACTTCGCAGATATGTCTCCCCATATATGTCTCTCCCCATGTCACTCAAACTCCTGCCATGTGTGTTTCTCTGCTCCTCTCCATGTATGTCCGCCTCTGTCTCGGTTTCCTTGTCTCTGAGTGGCGGTCTGTATCCCCCCTCCCATGTGCTTGTATCCCCCGTGTCTCTCCATGCATCTGTCTCTCAGTCTCTTGCTCTCCGTTCTGTGCATATTTCCCCAGGTCTATCTACTGATGTTCCCCATCTTTTGAAACATATAATTTGTACTCAAGCCTGGAACCTGCTGTTGAAATTCTAAACAGTGTTACATTGATATGGTGAAATGTACTCGGGTTTTTTTGTCAGAAACGGAAATTTACATCAGTAAGCCATTGATCGGAAATATGAACTACTTTACTGTATCGCAAAAATGGCTTTAGAAAACCTTTTACGTAACTGCTCTTTAAACATTATCTTAATTAGTTTTTTTAATCAAATAAGGACGTGACATTTTGGACAACCTTCATTAACTGTGTAATTGTGGACATGACACAAATGCATGGGGTACTGGCACTATGAAATGCTGTTTCCGGAACTTGTGTTTCACGACAACAAAACTATTACCGTATCACGATTTCTGATACCGGTAATATCCTAAATTATAACTCTCCCGAAAGTAAGACGCACCTCAAACGCTCTCCAGTGTCTGTAGATGTATACAAATAGGGTCTATCACTCTCACACACCTTCTGGGTTATAAGACGCAGCGCAAACTTTTGCTAGAAATTACAGGGAAAAAAACCGTGTCTTAAAATCCAGGGAATACAGTAAATGGCCAACACTATCAAACCACGTAACAGCTCTACCGATATAATCATGTACATGCAGATTGGCCGAGCTATTGTCATTTTTTTAAAACACTGTACGTGTACAACATGCAGTCACACTTGTTAAATTTCAGCCTGATAGGATGTGAAATTTGAAACTACGGCACTCTGGGATTTAAATGAAACCAACAGAAACGCAGCACTGTTCACCCGATGACGCACCTTTGCATGTCATTTTCATTTTGTTTGCAATGTAAAATTACATTCGGCTGTGGATTCAACACAAAATTTTAGACACTGTAACCGCCAACCATAGTTTTGACTTGTACATCGTACTCATAATCTTGTCATTGTAAAAAAAAGTGTGACATTATATATTTTCCTGTAGTGTCCCTTGTTTTATCGAGATTTTGCCGACTGGCATTGCATCATATGATGAAGAATCCATTGTGAAGTCTCATGAAAGTGTAACCCTAATTTTTTTAGAGAATGGCCCATAGAAGCAGACCCGTAGAAGCAGACTTCACAGAACTACTACTGAGAGCCCTTCAATGGACCTCTGGTCCACACGTTAGAGGAAAGCCACTTTCCCACAGAGTAAGGTTCTTTCGCATTATCGAAAAAATATAGTTTTAACTCTCAAGAGCTTGAATTCGCCAAATTAAGTGCAGAGCCAGATTAAATACGATACCTTTTTTTCGTCCAATAATTTGTTGAGACCCTCAACTCACTACAGTTGAAAACCCAGTTAAATCACATCCCGGCTGGTTGGATTGGAGCCAACATCTCTCTGTGATGCCAGGCTCAGCACTCTTGACCTCTGAGACAAGTGCCCACCTAAAAGTAACATCATATTATTACGTCTTAACGCAAAGAAAGATGTTTAGCGCATATGGAACGACTAAAATAGTCATTTGGAAACCACATTTTCCAAGATAATGACCTACAAGCGTAGGAATAAATCACAACCTTGCAATTCATACAAGCGAGATGGAAAATAATTTAAACAGCACACCATGTTACATTCAAAGGTGGAGGAAGATGTTTGGCGGAAGTGGAAAAACTAATTTTTTTAAACCACATTTCAATGTTCATGACCTGCAGACAAATGACACAATTATAACCGTATCATTCATGGAAACAACGGAAGAATTACTTAAAATGCACATCACATCTTTATGGCCAAAGATACAGGGAAGGAATTAATACTGAATAGGTAGGGAGATAATCCTTCGAAACAACACTTCCCAACAGTAATTAGAAACCACAATTCATGAGCTCCATGTTCTTACCATATGCCCAAAGGTGGATAGGAGAAAACACTAGTGTACAGTACAATTAGTCATTAGAAACAACACTTGCCAACACGATGGCCTGCCAGAAAATTACAAAATATGTTCAATCATAGACATATATGCAGACTGGTTAACCCTGCACGAATCATTGCGCTCTGGTCCAACGATGTGGGTAGGAAAATGGTACGGTACAGTCCTCAATGAACTACATTTCGAATGATGAATGCCGACACCTGTAAAGAGAACGATATAAATCACAGCTTTCTCATTCGTTGGCATAAACAAAAACTAACTTAAAATGCACGTGTTATGTCAAAAGGTGCAAAGGCGACAATAGAGTGTACAGTACAGTCCTTCGAGGCCACATTTCCTTACACACGAACCTGCAAGGAAATGCCATTCACATCCTTATCATTTATAGACGCCAAAACAAAATCACTTTAAATACACTCCATGCTACATCTAAACGAGTATGGGATGGTAAAATCCGTGCACTACAGGTACAGGCCTAAGAAATCATATATCCCAAGTTGAATATTTTATCTGCACAGGAATTATAGAAATCATCACAACCTTATAATTCAGATGCATATACACCGACATGGCTTGAAATGCACATAATTTACTTCAGTCCCAATGTAGTGGGAAGGAATAGTAAAGTACAGATAAGAGTCCTTTGAAACCAGATTTCCCACGACGTTATAGCCCGCAATGAACCGTTAGTGTGGATTGGTAGAAAATAAGAACAAAATTATTTAATTTGCACAGAGATTTAAGAAAATAGTTAAGAGAACATAGTTCCAGTCCTTAGAAACCACATTTCCCGAGATGAATACTGTCCTATACTTGCAATTAAATGACAAAATAATCACCATTCATTGACGTGCACAGAATGGGTTGGAAATACATATTATGTCCAAAGTGGGAGATAAAATACAGTACAGTAGCACACTTTAGTATAGGTAACAGTCCTTTGAAATCAAAATTCCCAAGACGTTAGCCTGCAATGAACGTTATTCTGGATTCGTGGAAAATAATTAACAAAATTACCTGATATTCACAATAGATGTTGATTAAGGAAATAGTTAAAGAGTATAATTCCAGTCCATAGAAACCACACTTCCCAATATGATGGCAATGATAGCAATCAAAACCGTATCGTTGGCACGACACCAGAATGACTAAAATAATACATCGATAGCCTTGTCTGTAAACGTTGTACAGTGGTACAGTACTCAGAAACCATTCACAATTGTTAAAGCACTATCCATGGGGATGACTAATTCGCATTCTTGTCATTGACAAAACCACAGCATGGCTTGATATGCACATCATGTCCTTGTGTTTCACCAGCAGGCGATGGAACAATGCCTTTACAGGTACAGTGCCCAAAGTGTGGAATTATATTTGCCGAAACAAATTATTATTATATACTCAAAAAGCCACAATTCCACCACCCCCAAACGTAACGGCCTACAAGAGAATATCAAATTAGAAATGTTATCACACACAGGTAGAATGGTACAATCATGTTCTAATGCCCATTGGTGACCACAAGTCAGACGTTTAAAAACTGGTGCTAAATGAAACACGATTCTGAATCCACATTTCCCATTCCCCAAGATGATGATGATGGTGGTGGTGAAGATCTTGATCTTGAGGTTCCATTGGTGATCTTGTTACACCAAGGACATTGGAGAGAGGTGATTAAAACATCTCAAACAAGGGGGGGGGGGTAACAAATTTAACTGCGGATCGATGCAAACAACCCCATCGTCAACGTACGGTGCAAAAGAAGTTTCAACACAGATCCATGGACACACTCTGTGGGTGTTGATCTCTCTCACCCTCGATGCTGATGACATGCTCACGTATCTGGTTCTGCAACAGAGGGTCTTCGATGTGCTCCAGGAGGTCGTAGATGGAGTAGATGTTGGGGTGGACGCTCTCGAATCTCCGGATTTCGCTTCGGATCGCAGTCGAGTTGGTCAGCTGCTGCTGCTGCTGCATCTGCTGATGATGAATGTTGCTGTTCATCTTCGTGATGTGTGGTGTGTGTGTGTGGTGGTGTGTTCAATCCAGTTTGGCAGTGGTCGGGGGTTGACAATTGTAATATTTATATTTGCTGGTTCTTTTTCTTCCAATAATTAAAACCCGGCTGAATGCTGGTACAATGTACAATTCAAACAAAACGCTCGTTGCAAATCGGCCTCTTCTTTCACTCCATAGAAACCTCCACATTCGAATCTTCTTCTGAGGCCCTCCTAATCTCGTGTGTGTGTCGCTTGTAACTCTTGTTGTTTTTCTTCCACAAACAAAAGCAGAAGAACGGAGGGAAAAGGATGGGAAGGGATGGGGAGCAGATTTAACATCCCTTTGCCATTCCATCCCCCTCCTCCAGTCTCATTCTCCTCCTCGAATCCCAACAGCGTTCACCAAAATCACCGCCACCGCCACCAGCAGCAGCATCGCAGACCCGGTCACAAACCACCACCACCATCGTCCTTGTCCCGAGCAGTTTCCTTCTGCTTCTTCGTCCTGATCTACTCTAATTAATGACAACCACCCCTGTGCCGAGTGGCTTTGCCCGCTACTTTACAATGGATCGCATTGCCACGATTGCGTGGTTTGTGTTACAAAGCTCGCCCACTGCGACACGCAAACAGACGCCGAGGCGCACGAGATTTGTAAATCTCACTACGCCGAGACTTTAAAAAGCCACAAAATTACCAACAACAACGACGACAACAACATCACCAAGCTCAGGCTCGGCAAGCCATCATCATCATCATCCTCCTACTCGCCGCTTCTCTTACAACAAGTGTTGCTCGCTCCCTCCCAGCTCGCCCACACTCACTGTCTGCTCTCGCCACCACCACCACCAACCCCTGCTCCTCCTCCCACCACCACCACCACCAACCCCTGCTCCTCCTCCCACCACCACCACCAACCCCTGCTCCTCCTCCCACCACCACCACCAAACCCCTCCTCCTCCCACCACCACCACCACCAAACCCCTCCTCCTCCCACCACCACCACCACCAAACCCCTCCTCCTCCCACCACCACCACCAAACCCCTCCTCCTCCCACCTTCACCAAGCCCTACCACCACCACCAAGCCCTCCTCCTCCCACCACCACCAACCCCTCCTCCTCCTCCCTTACCCCCTCCACTCCAGCCCGCCCTGCCTTCTTCCTGCCTGCCTGCCACACATTCCCCAATTCGCCCCTGGTGGTGGTGGCTGGCGAGAGAGAGAGAGAGGGGTGGGGAGGGGATTTCCTGTGCTAGAGACAGAACCATTGGGTGCCTCAGCCTGCCAGAGGTCGCCCAATGGCGTTAACTTTCCGGGACACAATCATTTTGTCTGTGTGGAGGAGGAGGAGGTCGGAGGCTGTGGTGGGGGAGCTGTCGTTGTTGTAGTTGATGGGCGCGCTGCGTTACGAACACGGCGATCCTGAGTTCGATTCCTCATACCTATCAATTAATCCCTTATCAGTGCCCTCACCTTATTACAGACCAATTCAGACCTTATTGGTCACCCACGTGCCCGTAATAAATCTGAACGTGCATTCTACAAAGTCCCATCGCAAGATAAACACAAACACCACTAGTACACTCACCACTCGTACACTCACCA
>CM025627.2:6696505-6721251 GCA_014621495.2 Entosphenus tridentatus
CACCACTAGTACACTCACCAGTACACTCACCACTAGTACACTCACCACTAGCACACTCACGACTACAAACCTTTCAATCCCTTATCAGTGCCCTGTATTACAGACCAATTCAGACCTTATTGGGCACCCACGTGCCCCCAATAAATCTGAACGTTCATCCTACAAAGTCCCATCGCAAGGGAGAAACACAAACACTCACCACTAGTACACTCACCACTAATACATTCACCACTGCTACACTCACCACTAGTACACTCACCACTAATACACTCACCACTGCTACAATCACCACTGCTACACTCACCACTAGTACACTCACTAGTACACTCACCACTAGTACACTCACCACCAGTACACTCACCACTACAAACCTTTAAATCCCTGATCAATGCCCTACTTTATTACAGACCAATTCAGACCTTATTGGGCACCCACGTGCCCCCAATAAATCTGAATGTTCATCCTACAAAATCCCATCACAAGAGATAAACACAAACAAATATACATTGTTTTTATTGTTGCCCTATTTAAACGGCCTGAAAACTCACTTTCCCTGTACAAGAATACGTGGTAAACCGTATGGGTTGACAGCTAAATTGATTTACCGCTCACGGCCAACAACCCAGCGACGATTATCCGATCCGGTCAGCCTCAATTGCGTACCTGGCACGGTGTGCAGTAAACATCGCCACTGGGGAGACAAAGGCGGTCGGGCGTGGTGCTGGCCACCCTATCCCCTCGTGTTTTCAGCCCTGGCCTTCATTAGGTGCGACTCGCTAACAGCAAACAGCAACTTAAGCACGTGTAAGGTTATATACGGGTTAGACTGTTAGAGCATTGCGCTATCAACCCAATCAACTCACCTGAGTTTAGATCTCCCAGCAATATCTAAAACAATCAAACAGTGGGTGAACAACACCTAAGATTAGCACGTCCGGTGCGAAAGAGTTCAACGTGCATTTCAACTTGTTGAGAATCCCGTAAAGTCGCCTCAGCTCAAATAAGTACTTGGTGCGGTGTAAAAAAAAACAACTAACACTGGGGAGACAAAGGCGGCCGGGTGTGGCTCTGGTCACGCCACGGTCACACACTTGCACCGTACCGATCTTTGTAAGGAGCTCGCTAACAGCAAATTGCCCCAAGGTGTCTTTGTCCGCCGAAGTTACTCAGTGATACTGGGTGGAAACAGCTGTCTCTTGCATTTTGAATGAGTGCCAAAAGTATTGCAATTCAGTAATAAACAAATGCAATGTTTTTCATCTTGATTCGCCTTGGATGAGTAACGTGGACATGAATGGGAAAATTATTGGCGTTATCAATGTGTTGTAGACTTGAGATGCGTGGTGGCGATGATATGGCAGTACAGCAGTGGCAAACACATGCAAACATTTATCTTGATCAGCTGAGCAGGGATTGAGTCTTTGACAAGTAACGTGGACATGAATGGGAGAATTCTTGGCGTTATCAATGTGTTGTAGACTTGAGCTGCGTGGTGGCGAGGATATGGCAGTACAGCAGTGGCAAACACATGCAAACATTTATCCTGATCAGCTGAGCAGGGATTGAGTCTTTGACGAGTAACGTGGACATGAATGTGATAATTATTGGCGTTATCAATGTGTTGTAGACTTGAGCTGTGTGGTGGCTAGGATATGGCAGTGCAGCAGTGGATACGCCAAACTAGCATGAATGGGATTGGCACATGAAAAATCCCAACACAAGCGGCAGGAGGGACCCTCCAGAAAATGGGTTTTGAGACTCATAAAATACTTGGCTGAATATTAGTGATAATAATGCTCATTGTAATGTACAATGCTTTTTTTGGTATCTATACAGTACTTAAGATATAGTGTCTAGAATAAAAAAGGAAACGTTTGTCAATAACATTATGGCCTTGAAAGATAAAGTAGATAATATGCAATGTTTTGGGGCGCTGGTCTTTAAATATTAAAATGTTTACTGATGATCACTTTTTAAATAGGCGTATGAATCGTAACCTATTACTAGCCATAGTTACCTGAACAAGCAACTGCATTTACCGTTTTAATGAATAGGACACTTAAACGAATAAAACAATGCCAATATAAGTGTATACATTAAATACATCTTGTAAAAAAATTGGAAAAAAACAAGGACATTTTAAACAGTAATGTACATGTTCAATGGTGCAGTGGTGAATATTGTACTGTATATAGCCAATGTATCGTCAATAGCCTGAGTTTGATTCCCAGCTCCGGCCATCACAAGTGGTGAGTGATATCTGAACCGGTCCTGAACCCTACTCAACTAGTCCGTGCTGACCAGCGTGGTGAAGTATGGGTGGAAAACCCCACGTGGCCGATTCGGTGGGGACGCTTTAATCCAGCCGTGGAGTGGAAAAGGGACCTCAGTATACGATTGGTTTGTTGCATGGAATAAAACGCCTTCAGGGATTTTTCTTCTTCAAATTTCTACTTAATGCAGTACAAGAGAAACACACCACGTTGTATACAACCGACCGCAGCTTTTCAGTGAGGTTATTTGTTAAAAGGCAGTACAGTGTAATATATTATCCATCCAATTGATTTTTACAAACCCTTTTTACTTGAAAAAACATTTATTCAAGCGAAAGAGCTAATTGGAAATGCAGTGTGTAATGTGAAAATTTAATGAACACACTGCTGCTACTGCATTGGTTGTTTTATTTTTAGCAATTCTTTTTTTTAAGCATTGTTCTGCAAATGGTAGCGTTTTTATACTTGCTGAAATGTCTCCTACATTACGAAATACAGTACTGCACTGACGCAAATAAAAACATTGATATTTTGACAAATGGTCGCATGCATTATTTAAAATTTAATTACAGTATTTCACATTTGTAAATGTGCAGCCCTGCAACTGCTTGTTCACACAACTGCTGGCAGAAGGGCCTCCACCAGAGGAGCATCAAGACAGCCTTTCTAGCGAATGTTTGGCCTACCTTACCACGCTGAACAGATGGCACGCTCACTCACCACACTATACTTGCCGATTGCTAACCGTAATTATATAATACATATACTCTTCATTTATACCCAGGTGAGACCCCCATTGTGACAAATGTCTGTACAACAGAGTACTGGGATGCAAGGTGGCCGGGAGATGGCAGTATAGTAATTAATTATTGAATCTATCTGTGTAGCACTTAGGTGCTACCGATTCATACGCATCAGTTTCCTCTTGCTTGAATTTTTCTAATTTTGAAATCACCAGTTGCAAATTACCCTTTTTTATATGTCTCTATTCAAATGTCTATGAGAAAAAAAAAAGTCATAATTCTGATAGTATGTGGTTGATGGTACAAAATCCTTTCCTAAACACTGCTTGTTAGCATTGTTGGCTGGCAGCTACTTTTGTATTGATTCCATTCCCAAAGATCTTTGCAAACGTTGTATATATGTGCGATAGAGAGTAATGGGTCTAAATGGATTTTTTTATGGTCATTCAAAATTTCAAAATTTGTTAACCATTATTCTTGCCATGGGAATGTTGAATTTCCACCAACAGCTTAGGGTCACCAACAAAGATTAGCACTGACCAAAGCTTGTTTGCTTGCTTTAATCCCTTTGCATGTTGCTTTTGAATTGTGGATTGACTGTTATTCTTGCTTGACAGTGTTGCCCGATTTGAATTGAAAAAATCTGCAGTCCTGGAATGTTCAGCCTCTTTGTGTAGGCCATACTTCTTAAAGACAAGTATGTGTTGATTCACTCCCCTTGTGATGTGACGAATTGTCGCGATTGGACGAGGCGCAAATACATTATTTCATCAATTAGTTTTTCGCTTGGTTTCTACAATCTAATTTGTGGTGGTTTTTTTACTCGTTTGTTCAATTTCGTTTTCTCCATCAGCCTAATTGTAACAGCGTATCATTGGCATTTATAGTAATACATTCTCACACACACAATTGAATGCAGGCTCTTCCACCAATAGTGGCATGAGAAAAGTTGACCCTATTATCATGAGCGTAGGGGGTTATTTTACTTGATAAATGCATGTTTACATGCCTTGTAAAGTAAGGGATCCACTTCTTGCTACTATCCGGCAAGGTGCCTCAAAGTTATCACGAGCAGCTCGCAATCAAAAGATTGTTATTGATAAAACTGGTACCGCTATGGGGAAGTCAGTTGCCCTATGGATAGCCTCATCAACCAAATGACTGGAATTTCCACGAACTGTCTCGGGGCTACAGACATACAATGAGCATTGCTTCAGTGCTGACTTAGGCAGGAAATCACTTTAACTTGTACATATTTCACTCTTTGTGGCCAATGGGGGCAAGGGGGTGATGTATGCATGGTCGGCATGTGCCCTAGTGCAATGAATGAAATGGAGATGACTTCTGTTCAATGTCCCAGGCCTCTTCACAAAGGACCTACGAAGATCCGGCTCTCTGACAGTGTTGATATCTGCAAGTCCTGACTACAACACGTCTTTTTTTCTTTTACAAAAAACGTTCTTCTAATCGGCTATGTTCCTCTCTGGTGCTCATATTTCCTCACAGTTCTTTCTTTATTATGTTTGTCCTTTCATGCATGGCATCTTGAGACATTGTGAAAGGCGCCTCGTAAGTGCAAAAATATTATTGTAATGGCAGTATTATTGACGACTACCATATGACTTAGCAAAGTACTTAAAGCTGATATTAATTGTGTCCGGGAATCGAACTCGGTTCACCGGGTTCATAGTACATTGTGTTAATCACTGCACCACCACTCCTAACCACCTTCATTAAAGGGTAATAGTAAAAGTGCAGCCCCTGCGATTTCATGCTCATCCCACTGCTGGCAGAAGAGGTCTTTACTAGAGCGAACCATAGAGATCCCCCTAGAGAGTATATAATCTACTCTACGTTGGCCATACATCTTGGAATGGGTGGGAGAACCCACAATCGTCAAAAATCTCGCCGAGCTGCATCGGCTTCTGGTTGCCAAACGATTACATTATAAGGTCGCATTCATTACGCACAATGTGATTGCCACAAATGAACCATAATACTGGTAGGAACCACTTGGTTCCACCAACCCACAAGGGATTATTGTGTCCGTCCGTCGTGCATCCAAAAATTGGAGGGGTCGGGCTGGGTGGAGAGGGGAGGGTGGGGAGGGGCTGGGTGGGGAGGGTGGGGAGGGGCTGGTGTGGAGGGGCTGGGTGGGGAGGGGCTGGGTGGGGAGGGTGGGTGCTGGGTGGGGCTGGGTGGGGAGGGGCTGGTCACCCCGTGGTGCCCTTATAAAACTCAACGTTTAACCTACTCACGCCGGCTTGTGCCCGCCCTCACAGTCGACCATATTTGCGGAATACACCACGACGCCGTTGACCCTGGCCATTGACCGAGCAACCCAACGTTCCTACCAGCTCCCTCCACAGGAATGTGTTGCCTTGCTGATCTTGTCAAGGAGCATAAACCACCACGCGAACTCCAGTCATCCTCGCAGCGACTTTTGGCTAGTTATTGAACAAAGATGGTAATCACACAATGCGCTTTCAGATGCGCTTTTGCGGCCGTCTGGAACGCTCTTTTATCCGATATTAGGAAGTCACTGGAGCTATGCACTTTTAAAATCAATATTGAAAACGAATTTCTTTATAACTGCTTTTTTGTATTTAGTTTATTGCCATTCTGCCGCACCTCCAATTAGCACGGTTGGCTATGTACGGTGTGAAATAAGTTCAACATACATACATACAAGGTGAATTAAACTGATGCCCTGCTCCAAATATAGTACAGGCCACGGTGAAAATGTTGTTGCTCCGTGTGAAGGTCAATCACAAGCTCAAGGAGAGACCGTGCGTTCACTGGGATGGGATTCACCGATATATTCTGAGAGCGAGGGTATTGTATCACAGAGAGCCTGATATGAGCAGGGCTGATGATTGCCATTGTTGAGTGTTCTCAAAGCCCGTTTTGGTTGGTCAAATCTGGGATTGCAAGATATCAGCTTAAGGGGCACTTTGATATATTTGTTCCTGAAATGTCTGTACATACAGTAAATTGTAATATTAAATGATTGTATGCAGTATATGTAACTCGAACCATGTTATTGGGTACACCAAATGTCAGAAGAGGTCGTGTACAGTATTTGTAGACATCTAGGCGTTTGCATGTAATTACAATGTTTAATTAAAATAAATTACAGCCATTTCCAATTAACCGATGGATGAAGGCCCCCTCACCGCAAGTCAGTCGTTGTGAGATATTTGACAATATTTTGCTATGCTGGTCAGTGCAGGTTTTGTGGAGGACGGAGGGCATGATCAGTTCTGATATTATTTGCCACTGATGTTAGACGTGGCTAAAAATCCAACTGGGGTTGCATGAATCGTAATTCATAGTACTTGATACGCTCTAACCACTGCAGTCCCCCATATGTATTATTATCTATTATATATTGCAGGTAGGACTGTGTGTGTAAGAGTGTATTGTATTTTATTTGTAATGGAAATACAAATGTAACCTATTGTGTATGTGCAAGTCCAGTGTGCTAACCATTACACCACGATAGCTTCCTAAACGTTGATAGTAATAAAAAATGCATAAAAAATGGAAATCGTCGAATTAATCGTCAACAGAAAACTAAACGCATTGGTTGAGAACACTTTATGGCTTTCAAATAAAAAAAATACATAGAAATCGACGTGTTGGGTAACGGCCCTTCCTATATACGTTTTTACGTGATGTGAATACATATTAAACATTTCAAGGCAGTGTTATTGTCGAAAGTGTTGTGTGTTTTTGGGAATTGTGCCTGTGCACCAATGCCAACTGCAGCGGTAGCAGCATTACCAAATAAAACGTTCACAGGTCTTATATGTTGGGCTATAATTATTGCGCTACGAACATATATCATTTGTAATTCAACATATACATGTATCCACACTAAAGGTTTTTGGGTTAGATCGCGTTATTATAAATGTGTCGCAAGCCTCCACCACCCGACACGGCCAATCAGTAAAAAATGTGTCACGTTAACAAAACGCCAATTATTTATTCAGCCCACCGGTGTGTTTGAAGAGTGAATCCACAACATTTAGAATTTGAGTTGTACGACGTTTCGCTGTTAATTACATCCAGCATCTTCGGGCGATTTTCCAGAATAGTGAAGCCATCCACCTGCTTCCCGTCTTAAATAGTGCAGGATGATGTCATCATTGTTGAACCCCATCAGGTTTCGAGATCAGAGGCGAAAGTGGGGGGTACTGCAATTATGTAATAGATCAGTAATCAGCTGCTTAGCATGTGACCCCTCTATGAGGAATTGCAATGTGTGTTGTGTATTATTTAATAATACGCTTCCAGGCTGTGCTGAGTCTGTAGCTATCACAGCGGTTGAAATTATTCGTATAAAACATTTACTTAAAACTTTCGTGACTGCAGGAATTCATATTCGTTGGTTCTGTCGGTAAAGTCACGTAGATAGAAAAATAAAAATAAAGTGAATAAAAATAATAACATTTAAAATATATTATAAAAGCTTAATAACCATTTATAAAGTCTACATTATAGACTGCCAGTACACTCACCGAACTTAATAACCAGACTAGAGTCTACATAATAGACTGCCAGTACACTCAGAATAAGAACCAGGCTACAATCTACATTAGTGTTATTTTATTTTTCAACCACTTAATTTTTTTTTCTATCTACGTGACTTTACCGAAAGAACCAAAGAATATTATTTGTATTCGTCTCAATTTCGATTGATTCTCTAATTAGTCGTGGCCAGTAATAATTAGTTTTGCATAACACTTCAACGTTATCAAAAATCAATTGAATGTCCTTGTTGGCAAGGATGCTCTGCCACTGCTGACAGCTGTGTTTGAGATAATTTAATGTTCTTTTTGTTCCTTTGGTGTTATTTTAGTCTTACGCTAATGTTACATCCCGTCTGTCCAATATAGCATTTACCGCATAAGCAATTGATCCAATATACACCTTCTGTTGATAACTTCGGTAATTCATCTTTAGTACAAGACATTAGTTTTGAATTTTGTGTACCGTACAAAATCGCACTTTAATGTTTTGCTTTTGCAAAATACGGGCTAATTGTCACTAACTCCAGAGATAAATGGTATTTTAATTGTTTTGATAATCGAATCACTTTCAGTAGTATTGTTGTTCGGTCTTGGTTTGGCATTCAATGCTCTGTTAATTTGAGCGTTATTGTAGCCATTCAGTCGTAGTGCTTCTTTAACATGTTAATCTCTCTCCTTAGACTTCCACCATCTGACACTGTTTTTGCCCGATGTATGAGCGTCTTGATGAGAGAGGATTTCTGTGCTGGGTGATGATGCGAATCTGCATTCAGATAGGCATCAGTGTGCCTTCCCTTTCGGTAGACGCTGCGTGTTATTTTACCATTTTGACGATGTCCTAGCAAAATATCCAGGAAGGGGAGTGTGTTGTTCACCTCAATTTCCATGGTGAACTGGATGGCCAGGTTTTTGTGCATTGAGATGATTTAAAAATGCATTAAGTGTATCTCTACCATGTGGCCAGACAACCAAAGTGTCATTGACATATCTAAACTAAAAATATGGTTTTAATGTACTTGAGGCAAGTGCTCTTGTTTCAAAGTTTTACATGTACAGATTTGCTATATCAGGAGACAAAGGAGAGCCCATTGCTGCTCCTTCCTCTTGTTTAAAGAAGTCATCCTTCCATAAGAAATGAGTATTATTTCGACAATGGTCAGATAGTTTTGGAATATCATCTGGTAAACCTGTCTTCTTTACTCATGTATCAAGGAATTTAAGTGACATTACAAAGAAAAAACACCCTCCAGCCATATATGGCTGAAATGAAACATATTAAGAGAAATCAACATGAGGTCCATGAAATACTTGATAATCCTGGGAACATAAAGAGTCACTTCAGAGTAATTATATATCACATGCCCCCAAGCAACTTCCTATTTATAGACAGAACAAGCACTTTACATATAACCAGCTGAATTTACCATTATAGTTTAAATGCTTTTAAAGTTGATGGCATTAATAATGCACACATACAGCCCTTTTGTTAATCCACAGCTGGATTAAAGGGAGACTCCCCAGGCCACGAAAGTCATGGGGGATATTATTTTATTATTGTGATTCTTCACCACAGCTGCTCAGTGTGGGTAGGTGAAGGTGGAAAGCAATAGATGTGGGAGCGTTGATGTTCAGTACAATGCATTTTGCAAAACTGCTACCCTTCCACGTCATTTATATTTCTACTTTCCAGGTAAGGCCCACTTAGCTATACAGCTCTTTTTCATAAGCGACCGGGCCATAAATGATAGCTCAATTGAAGTGGAATGTCACGTGGAAATGTATAGCAGCCAAATACTGTAAACGCACGTTTCTAAATGTGGAGGGAAAAACCAGAGGACCCGGAGTAAAATCCACGCGACCACGAGGAGAGAGAGAGACATGCAAACTCCAAATATACAGCTGTCAGGGTCTGGATGGGACCCACGAAATCTTGTACACCAGACGAGGTAGTTAACATCTCGCCACCGTGACGTCGTCATAGCCCCCACAAGCCCTGTTTGCACATGCGGGTCACCCATCCCAGCACTACCTGGGGGTCATTGGGTCAAATATGTACACATAAAGTAATCCTTATAGTTTATATATACTAAACACCCCCCCACCTCACTAAATAAGCAAATTCACCCCCTCAGCACCACAGCACCACAGCACCACAGCATAGGCATCGTAATTTTTTTATGTTCAACCACTCATTGTCACATAGTTGACGAAAATAAATGTGTATAAATAAGACCACTGCGCTGACGAATATTTTTCGTCACGAATTATGGTTCACGACATTAACACCTTGTGTGTTATCGTGTACAGTGCTGTGTGTGGAGCCCTGTGTTTTGTATAGCGGTGTATTGTGTTGTGAGACATATCGTGGTGGGTGTTGGGGTTGTGTGTCGCGGTGAGAATAGTATTAGCGAGTGTGGTGTGTATTGTTCATAGTGGTGAGCACTGTGTTGTGCGTGTAGCTTATTCTGTTATCTGCAGTGGAGTGCTGTGTTTAGTGTGTTGTGTTGAGTATAGTGGTGAGTGTTGTGTATAGTATACAGAGTTGTGTGTGGTGGCTGGGCCATGTGCATGTGCTGTAGACGCAGCAGATGTTCCTCTATCTCGAGGGAGAATGAGCTCTGGGTTGAGGCTGCCCAGGACCTCTGGATCCCCTGGGGGGGTAACACACCCGCTCTCCAGGGATCCTTGTTGTGGCTGGGTTAGAGTAAAAAAGGCTTTGTCTCGCTCGCAGAATGTCTTCTACAACGTGACGCTTTTTTTTATCCTTCACTATTTATTTTATTTGACCGAGGTAAGGCCCCCACTCTTGTTTCCGAAGCGACTTGGCCACACATGATAAGCTCTACGAAGTGGCTTATCGTGTGGAAATTAACAGCAGCCAGATACTATTAAATGGGTGTTTCTGAACCGGGATGGGAAAACCTGGAGGACCTGGAGAAAATATTACACGACCATGGGAGCAACATGTAAACTACTCTTGGGTTTTTTCGGTAAAGTCTCCGAAACGTCGTGATTTATTATTTTATTTCTATATTTTTCTATGATTTCTATTATTTTATATTTTTTATTTTTATTATTATTTTTACCTACGTGACTTTACCGAAAAAACCTAAGAGCATGAATCCTTGCAGTCACGAAAGCTTCAAATCTAGAACGTGTAAACTCCAAATATTACAGACATCAGGGTAGGGATCAAACTCGTGACCTCCCGTATACCAGGCGAGGGAGTTAACATCTTACCACCGTGGTGCCCACTGTGCTCAAGCTAAAATAATACATCGCCGTGGCAAATCTATCATCCATCTACCCAAGGCTTAATTTCAGCTGGGTCTGTGTGTGCGAGTTGCACAGCACACCACATTCAGTTATATGCCACAAGCTATGGCTCGAGCTAATACTACAGTAACCAGAAAATAGTATGCGGTGAAACATTCTCTCTCACAGGTATTGAGAGAAAGGTACAGTGGTTTTGTCAGGGGATAAACAGTCTGAGCAAGCAGTGTTTAGGAAAGGTTTCTCTACCATTGACTACATATCTATCAATCAGATCATGGAAAATAATAGGGAATTCCCATTGCTGTACCCACTGTGCCAAGCCTTTGTAGGCTATTAAAAGCATTTGGATTTGGTAGAAATCGATGCAGTCATCCAAGCCCTCACTAACCGAGACCTAAATATATAAATGCAACACTTAGAAGTGAAAGCCATTTACAAAATTGGAACATTCATTTGAACACTCTCCAGTAAATTCAAGTTAATTTAAACATCTTGAAGGCCAGTCGGCCGAAACGTCAGTCTTCCTTTCCTCACTGACAATAGAAACAAAATTCATTTCATTAGCCTGAGAAGTGCAACACGAACTCGAATAGAATGTGGTCGATATGGGGTAATCTGAATACGTACATTTAACATCATCAGCCATGATAAATCCACTGCTGGATGAGGGCCTCCCCATGCCGTGGTGGGTGGTGGGTGGGGGCGTTATTTGACCATACTTCACCACACTGCTCAGTGCCAATTGGTAAAGGCGAGGCGCATACACGTGGCTGTATTCACGTTGAGTGTGTACTTCAATGATCTCCTTTGCAGCACTGCCCTCTGCTGCCTACAATGTGTTTTATTATTTTGAGTAACAATGATGCCTAAATGCTATTCCATTGAATATGGCGACAAATGGCAATGTCAAGTTCTGCTAAGCCACGACGGGAGGTCTTCAGGGCAGTTTGTGAAGTTTTGTTATTCCTCCGTTGAAGGAGAGCAGGCTACAGTGGTTTACTATATAGTCCATCATTTTTGGGCTGCATGGCTGCAAAGACAACTATTTTAATTTGTTTTTAAATTTCCGTTCAAGTAGGTGTGCAACATCGGCTTGTTGATAATGTTCTGATGCAGATTGCCATTTACAAGGGCCAATTATTTGAGCCATCCCAAAGCGCCTCACATTTGAATCGTTCCAACGCCTGGCTGTAGGTTTTTTTAATTTTAGCCTGTGGAAACCCGTTGATTTAAGTTCTGCAAATGCAACGTCTAACGTTCAGTCGACCTGGTATGACAAATGATACAAAAAAAACATGGTCATTATCTTAAATATATATATTAACCGTAAACTGTACAAAGAAGCCACGAGATTATGGCTTGGGATGACGATGAGACAAGAAGAATAAAACACGTGGATTAGAAACACTGGGATGTTAGCTACCTCGCCTGGTAGACAGGAGGTCGTGGGTTCGATCCTGACCCTGACGCCTGCTGTGTATTTGGGAGTTTGCGCTGTTCTATCTCCACCGTGGTCGCGTGGATTTGTCTCTAAGAGTCATGCTGGGGGTTTCTCCTCATTTAGAATCAACAACATGACGTTTAGAGTATTTGGCTGCTATATACATGTCCACACAGATGATAATCCACTTCGTCGAGCTATCATTATTTGTCATAGCCAGGTCGCTTTTGAAAATTTTAATCTACAAAGCTCTGTGGGCGCCTTACCTGGTTACAAAAAAAGTAAAACAATAGTTAGTCTCACTACCCAATAGAGGGAACTTTAGTCAACCCTTCTAGATACCTGTCAACCCCTGATCAATGCCTACCTTATTGCAGACAAATTCAGACTTTATTGGTCACCTCGTGCCCCTTATACATCTCAACGTTCATTCTACAAAGTCCCATCACAAGGGAGAAACCCAAGAATTAGATTTTTGTAGCCCTTATTGAAACGGCTGCATGCCATATGGACCTGAAAACATAATTTCCCTGTGCAAGAATACAGGTGGGTAAACCATATAGGTTGACAGGTATGGCCTCGAGTGGTATTTGGTCTACTACTCCACGCTGGCTGGCCAGACGAATCTCTGAAGACTTTAGACTTCTTGACAATTCGCTTACAAAGGCTGTAACTATACAGAGGTTTTTAGTATGGTCAGAAAGTGATCGAATCCGTCACGTTTTGATTAGATGTGTCTGTCGTGAGCACGGGTATGCATTTTTGATCGATGTATCGATTAATCGTTACCAACATAACCGCAATAATGAAACAAACTGGCCATTTCACACTAATGTATTCAATTCACTGCTGTGTCAAAAGGCCACGAAAAAATTATCGATTATTAAAAAAAACTAATCTATTTCCTAGTTTGTGCTAGTTTCATCGCATATTTAAACCTTTTGCAATATACCATGTTGAATAATATATTTGTTTTTATAATTTTCATATTTTTTTTCAAATGCTTTTTTGTTCATACTGTGTAATAATCGATTCACACGTTCGATTTACACGTGAATCTAGAGCGTAGGAATCGAGCTCAGTTTGGGAATCTATTACAATCGATTCAAACCGGCTTGCAGAGTTCAAAGTTTACGGTGTCGGCGCATGCGCAGTGTGGCTTCTGCGTTGCACCTTCGTATTGTGCTGGTAGTAGTTGTTTTTGATAATCGCGCGGTTCAACTTGGTCTTTTGTAAAACAAACAAGTCGGTTCACGTTCAAACTTCCGAATATTTAACATTTCTACCTTCGCACACAGCCTACGCGTCGTTCCGCGCTACGCAGAAAGGTGACAAGTGCGAATTTAAAGGAGACTTTTGTAAGATTGAGAATTTCTGCGCAAGGCCACGTGTTTCTGCTGGCTTACGGCGGCCCTTGCACGTGGGGCGCAGTTAAACTTCGGATCGCCTTTTGGATTTATAACTCGCAAGGTTCGCTGTCCGACGGCGATTTGTAATACAAAGAGTGAATAAATTACGTAACGTTATTGCTCTATCGCGTTATTATAGACTGACCTGCTTTGATCCGCCCTTCCTCGACCGCAACACGTGGGTGACATCAGCATCATTGTTTGGTTAAAATTGTGGTTTTCGCTATACGCTATACAGTATATGATTGTATATTATAGAGTAATTGCTAAATTAGAAGAATATGTTCTGACGTCGCTTCCTCTCCACCTGAACACGTGGATGGCGTTATGTTGTAGCGTCTAATCTGTAGCCTCTAATTTGTACATGTGTGTGTTACTAATTATAATAGTCCCGTTATAGTAACGACTGTATTTAAGAATCTGTGCTGCTGTCCTGCTTACTTGGCCGAAACGCTCAGACCAGCGTGAAGTATGGTCATGCACTTCATAGGCGTTCGCTGTTGTGCTGCTAACACGGCTCTCGAATGTGTACCGCGTGTTGCCCGAC
This sequence comes from Entosphenus tridentatus, assembly GCA_014621495.2. Classification (NCBI taxonomy): domain Eukaryota; kingdom Metazoa; phylum Chordata; class Hyperoartia; order Petromyzontiformes; family Petromyzontidae; genus Entosphenus; species Entosphenus tridentatus. The sequence continues at coordinate 6,710,730 of CM025627.2, forward strand.
TATTCGGACGGCTTGTAAATCAAAACGCATTTATTTTAGGGATGTCGCCCTCGCGAGAGATAATGACATTCTCAACGTGTGCGTCGGTGTAAATTGCTCATCTTCTGCCGCAGCACCCAAGATGGAAGCGAATGGCAGCAGTCAGAAACCCACAGACCTTCAAAAGAAAATCTACACACAGATTGAGGTGATGAGCCTGATTATCACATGCAAGCAATTACAGTATAAGCACAGGTCTATTATTGACGTCCACGCATACGTAACATCTGTTTTTAGTTCCTCGGCCGAATGGCTTTCCAGACTAATAGCAAGTACTGTAGATTGTTTTTAAGCAGTCAAACGCGGGACCAGTTTTGTTATTCTGAGTAGATCGTTTTTTTAAGCTGTCAAAGTCGGGACCAGGTTTGGCCTTCTGAGTCTCGCTCGTCAGCAGAGTAATGCGTGTTCGTAGAGACACGGGGTATAATCTTCCACAACAACGCATGAGTTTCTCGAATTATTTTCAGAAACATTTTTCACAGAAGCTGACATTGTTTAAACGTTAGGGGGTAAATTTTACCAACAGAATTGCTGTCATGAAATTGACATGTACAAATGTATTCGAGTATTACCTTTTTTTATCTATCCCAACACATCTCCATTGAGGGGCAACTCCAGGTTGAACATTTTTCGTTTATTTCATGATGTCCTCTCACATTAGCTTGTGCTCATATTCAATCATTGGAGATTGTTAACAGATAAATAGTTAACGAATAAGCAAGTCCGTCTGTTGTCGTGAATGAACGCCATGACCCTTGTTGCAGTTATGTAGGATTCGATTACGTTTCTTGTTGCAGTATTACTTTGGGAACCACAACTTGGTGCGAGACAAATTCATGCAGGAGCAGTTGAAGCTGGATGATGGCTGGATACCACTTGAGACTCTGGTCAAGTTTAACAGGTAACTTCCAACGCAACACTTAATTGTCTTTGAATAGTACGGATTACATTCCGCAGAATTAACATCGTTTTTTTAATTCACATGCCAGTTCTACTGAGATCGGGTGATGAAATCGTCTTGGATGCAGGTGCTGAGTGGATAGCTACATCGCAGAACCGTGAGAGATGGGTATGGCTTGGAGACATTTATCCAGCAGTTTATTGAGCATAGCTGATTATAGTATGCCAATTGAGGTCCGAACGATGGGCTATCAAGCCAAAAAGCTTTGATTCACAGCCACAGCTAATTAACGTCGGCAGAAAGTGATATCCGGGCTGCTCCTGGACACATTCATCAATGCGAACTGACCAGCATTGTGAAGTGTGGTCAAAAAGCCTCCTCAGTCATGTGGCCTGTTTAACGATGGAATCCTTCATAGAGCAATAGAACGAACAGAACCGCATATACTACATAACGATATGGGACGAAGGGAACAACAAATATTGTGAAATAAATTCTTAAACATGCGTGGTGACAATTGATCAAATCTTCGGTAGGATCGATTTGCCACGTAATATTTAATTTTGGAAAAAAGTTACTTTTATATTCATGCCAACACTTCTGGTGATGGGTAGTGAAGCATTCGGCAAAAATATCCATAAAACTATTGATTGTTTTACATTGATTGGTTACGTTGATGATTGACGGTTGAGATTTGATTGCGGGAATAGATTTTAATGTATTTTCTTCGTCCTTTGTCGTCAATGTGTTGAGGCTCTCCGCCCTGTCGAAGGACTTTGCGGTGATAGCGAGCGCGGTGAAACTATCGCCCAACGACCTCCTGGTGGTTAGCGAAGACGACACGAAGATCCGTCGTAAGCCAGAGCTGGCCATCCCAGAAGCCAGTGCCTTCAAGGAGTCAATCAAGGGTTCCTCCATCTACGTGGTAACGTATTCACAACTTCTACAAACCCATTTTGTGCGTCGTCATCGTCATAATTCATACCTACTCATTTTTTAATGTTTGTTTATATATAATTCGATAAAAAATTTTTTACAAAAGAAGTACAAGGTTAAAGGGTAAATGTACAGCCCTGCAAGTGCTTGCTTGAGCCGCTGCTGTTGAAATGGCCACGATGAGAGGGAGCTCTAGACAACCACATCTTGTGGCCTACTCTTCCACACTGGCCAGACGTCTTGGTAGAGGTGGGATCGCCCACATTTTACCCCGCCGATGGACTAACTCTGCAGTTTTACCCATTTATGGCCCACCTGCCCACTTAACTCGACGACAAGCTTGTTAATTTTTTGTTTCATTTTGCAGAAAGGGTTTCCCTTGGAAGTTGGTCTGGATGAAATCAAGGAGTGGTTCGAAAACAGAGCGACCAGCAAAGTAGAAAATATTCACCTCAGGAGGAACATGCAGAAGAAATTCAAGGTATGAAAAATGTCTTCTGATCAATTCCAAGTTGTTGTGCAAAAAGTTATCTGTTTGAAAAATTATAACCTTTAACCTGTGCACTTGTATTTGTGTATTCAGGGATCCGTTTTTGCAGTGTTTGACACCGCAGAAAATGCGCAGAAGTTTGTGGACTTACCTGACCACAAGTACAAGGACCTCGATGTGATTGTTCTAACCAAGTAAGAAAACTACGTGGATGATGCTGTTGCTGCAGTGGTGCACAAGCACAAATAAAAAACACACGCTCGTCAATAATACTGGTCTTAATCTGTACTGCTGTAGAGTTGCACATTGAAACTTACCAAGATAGTTAATAGTGCCTATGAAAAATTAAACATGTCATACTTGTCAACCCATACGGTTTACCCGTGTTTTTGTACAAAGGAATTGAGTTTTCAGGTCCATACGTCGTACTGCAATTTCAATACGGGCAACATTTTTTTGTCTTTTTGTTTATATTTCTCTCTTGTGATGGGATTTTGTAAGATGAATGTTGAAATGTATAAGGGCACGGGGTGACCAATAAGGTCTGAATTGGTCTGTAATAAGGTAGGCACTGATAAGGGCTTGATAGGTGTTATTTGCAGATGCTGCTACAAATACAGCAACATCAACTCGTTATTTGCTATGAAGAACGGCCGTTGCCTGAAATATCACCGAATATATATTTTTGTCAAGGCAGTGTTGTTGATGATCGTGTTGAGCTTTTTGTTAACCAAGGGGGTAGCTCTTTCCGCTGAATGCTAAGCTTGCTTTGACATTTGTTGTGCGATGTATAGTCGACGATTAATCGAATTGTTTCATAAAATAACATTGTACCGTCATTATCGTGGCTCCTACACATTTATTTACCTTTCTTATATCTTGGTAAAATAGTCAAAAGCACTATAATGTAAGTTTACATGAAATAGCTATTACCCCTTAAATTAGTTGTTTGCAAAATAAATTCCAGAATAATTGACAGCATGTGGTTTGTATTACCATTTTAGTAGTGAAATTATTTTATGTAACTGCAGCATGTGCATTCACAGCGGTTATAGGTGTTAAAGTTGAAATTATTCAAATATTTATGGCAGGCTTATGTTGAGTGAACTGCAGTTGAAGAACTTGAGTCATCTTTATTTGTGCTGGAAATACAGCAAAGCAAAAAACACATTGCAGCAAAATTGTGAAATACTATTACAAATTATAGGAAAGGATCATCAGGATGATTGTAACGTTGTGAACATTTATATTGTATCATGGCATCCCCAACTTGGCACGGGCAATGCACAGTACCAAACCTACTCGCGCTAATAGCTGGGCTGTATTGCGTTGAAGTGCCTGGCGTGTGTAAATGCTTTGTCGCTCTCTACTAGGGCAGCGTACTTTGCAAAGAAACAGGACGAGAAGAAGGAGATGAAACTGCAAAATAAGCTGTCTAAAGAAAGTGAGACAAAACAAGATGATGAAGAATTTGTAAGTATTGTTAGCTTGTCAATGAATTTTTTTCATGAATCACATTGTGTTGCATATCATTTGCCTATGTTATTGATGTTCCACATTCCTATCAATTGTATTTGTACATTTAGCACTGCTTTGTCAATCCTCTGCTGGATGAGGGCCTCCTCGCCCCACAAGTATGGCTGGGAACGATTCAAATATCACTCGCCACTAATGTTAGCCGTGGCCCGGAATCAAACTCGGGTGACTGGGTTCATAGCGCAGTGCGCTAAGCGGTCCACCCCTTGTTTGAAATATTTTTTTATTTTTGTCAAATAATATACAAGTTGAAGCAATATACGTGAAGATTTGTGTTCTCTTTTGTTAAATATGCTGTATATTCACTTCCATGCACTAGTTCACTGGAGATCATTCGCCAGCTTATCACTCTTATTGATCCTCTGATGGCCACTTATCCAAAGAATTTCACTCCTTGGTTCTTCCACCCTCTTAGAGAACTCTGTCTACCAGACCTACTGTTTCGTCTTATCCATACTGTGACTGTTTAACCACTACACCACATTGCAGGTCAAAAACTCTTTCTGCCTCTTTCCTTGCACTTCTCGACTCTGGAATTCCCTCCCATTATCTCTTATTCCCAAGTTCTTAGAATATTGGTCAATGCAGGAAAAAGTGGTACCTTATACGACTCTCCGCAAAGTGAGACGCCCTCCCCAAACTTGTGCCGGTGTAAATAAAGTTAAACAAATCTGATCATACATACGCAAACAAGCACACCTTCCGGATTATAAGGCTTGCCCGCCAAGTTTGCCTTTTTAAGTCCAGGGATCAGAGTGGGTTTTATAATTTGGAGACTACAGTAAGTAACGCTTATCTTCTTTGGGTCTTTCGGTAAAGTCACATAGAACAATAAAATAATAAAAAATATTTGTATTCACTTTATTTTTATAATTTTATTGTTTTATCGATGTGACTTTACCGAAAGACCCAAAGAATATTAATTCCCGCAGTCACGAAAGCTTTAAGTCAAGATTTTATATTGCTATTTATTGTTGTTGTTGGTCCCTTGTCTTTTCATGCCTGTGTTCAATGATCGATTATCACCCGTGATTCATAATAATAACATCCCTTTGCATTTTCAGAAAAACCTTAATTTCCAGGAAGGCTGCCTGCTTAAGTTTTCGGGCAATTTGGATTCCTTCACAAGCCGCGAGGACATAACGGAAGTTTTCAAAGGCCACGGACAAATCAAGTGGATTGACTTTGCACGTGGAGCCAAGGAGGTATTGGATAGGCTCTTAACAATTTGTCAGTTAATCAATGCTTATGATAGATGCGATAAACACAGAGACACCATGATGGATGCATTGTATTGTATGTTTGAGTCGGTTTTGATGCGTGTGTTTAGTTTTTTTTATGCAATTGATTGTATAGATTGAGAAATTCAAAGATCCCCAGTATAGCCTTAAACAGGTTGTTGGGGCAAGTGCTATTACCGAGCAAGTAATTAAGGCTGACACCCGAGGGGGTGAGTGACCAGCGCCATGACCTGCTGCCTTTGTCTCCCCAGTGCTGATGTTTACACATCGCAACCAGGTACTCATTTTAGGCTCTCAACTGTGGGAATGCCCAGGACCAGTTCATATATTCGTCACTGATGTTGGTCGTGAGCGGGAATCTAATGTGGGCCGCCTAGTTTTGTATTGCAGTGTGCTAACCACTAAACTACCGCTCCCTTAGGTCAACTCCGATTGGGCCAGGCATGGTGGCACACGCATTGCGTTGCTCATTGTTGAAAGCCAGGGTTGGTGGTTCATGCAGCCCATTTATCATCCTCTGCAAATGTATGCATTTAAAAGGTTGACAACTCAGCTTTTTCAAATATTGTACAGTAGTGTATCTTAAGCATACAATAATGTCAAACAACACATCACTGCTCTGTGAGCAATTTGAATGGGCACTTAGTCTCATGGCCTGGGGGAAAAGATAGTAAAACACATTTTAAACCAGCTATTGTTTAAATGTTTCTCTTTCTTCACCTGCATCGCCTCGTTCCGCAGGGTTTTGTGCGCTTGACTACGGATGCACAAGGGGCACTGGAGCGGGCCTCTGCTGCTCAGCTAGCAGTGGAGAAAAAGGGGGAAACCACAGAAAAGTCCAAGGGAGAGGAACCCAAGACAACAGAGAAGGTGTTGACATTTTTTTATTTTACCTTCCTAACGTTTGGTTCATTTGTCACATTTCATGTGCAATATGTAATGCTAAGTTAAGTTCGTGTTTAAATTGTTTTACACATTCATACTTAAGCAGAGTTAGCACTGCAGTACTGTAATGAACTCCTACCCCTTAAACCGTTTGAAGCAGGCCATAATCCAGCAGTAGATTGATCATGGCTGGAAAAGCTCATGAATGTAACTGGCGTCTCTTGTGACCACAGTCACTGCCATCCATCGGGAGTCCGTGTTGCAGTACTTGAATTAACTCCGGTACCCTTTAAACCCTTTAAAGGAAGAGGCAAAAGACAAGAGCGGTGAAGTGGTGGAGGCGGCGGCGGCGCCCGCAGCTACAGCTGCGCCGGTAGCTACGGCCGCGCCGGTAGCTACGGCCGCGGTCCCGCTGCGGCTGCGTGGACGCGACGTGACGTGGGAGGTGCTGGAGGGAGAGGCGGCGCGTCAGGTGTGGATCCGCCTTCTCAAGGAGCAGCAGGAGACCATGAACAAGCGTCGCGTCACCCGCAGTGGTGGTAAGGGGAGCACAGGCCTACGCTTTGTCGTTTTGATTACACGTCAGGCATTTTCATAGGACAGTTCTGCATTGGCGGCGAGTCGGTGCCAACAATTTCCCAAGCTCTGCAGTCATATATATTCGGATGTTTTCATTTAATTAATGCATGTTTTATGCACGTTGGAGGAAACCAGAACACCTGGAAGATCTTTAATATTTAACTTAGAAGCCTACTTTCCGTACACTTAATGTTTTATTGGTAAGCAGAGTTTTTCCAGGATGCCCCCCAAACGACACTTCAAATGCCATTACAAAATCAAGACAAAAGAATCGCATCTTTTTTTTCCATATCACATCCGCAACTCTTAATCGTAACAATTAATCGGATTGCCAGCGGAGGTGATTAATCGATACATGCTTAATTGTTCATTTTGGCAAATGGATAACGAGAGTCTGACCTGAGATCATTATTTTCCTCCAGGCCGGCGAGGTGGTAACCACGGAGGAAGAGGAGGTGGCGGCAGAGGAGGGCGTGGGGGACGGAGGGACAACAGAGAGTTCCAGGGCAAAAAGACAAAGTTCGAAAGTGACGATGAAGATGGTGATGATGCAGCAGGTAAGAGATGATTAATTATCCCATGTATGAATGCATGTTTCGCACTGTCCGTAGCCAACCGTGAAAATCAGAGTGAGTTGCCTTTGTATTGTGTGAAGAGTGGTTTGACCAATGTATCATGTTTTTAATCCGAAGACTTTTTAGTATAGTCGGGTTGCTGTTATGGACTTACCCTTTAGAAAATCGGACAGATTGACCCAACGGCTTGTCCAAGACATGACGATAAAAACCCAGCGCTAAAATAATTAACCTTGCCTGCCAAGGCAGTGACATCATGAAATTACATCATTCAATTTCATGTCCTGTCATGACGTGTGACAGTTCTTTTATGTTCCTTGTTGCGTACCGCGATCGCGAATTTAAATACTTCCGAGGGATAAATTCTTGCAAGAAAAGTGTTGCAGAATCCTTGCAGGGCGCATGGTTTTTCTTTCGTGAATTTTTTTTCCATTGGCCACTCGTATTCCGCAGAGTCGAAGAAGAGACCCTTGGAAAGTGAACCGACTTCAGAGCCGAAAGCAAAGCAAGCAAAGACCGAATAAAGGAAGTTGCTCTTTCAACTGTTTAACCATCACATCTACTGTCTTCTAAATGTATCCCGTTGCATTTTTAGTTAAGGCATGGTATGTATATTTAAAATTGGTTTTAAATGGTCCACATTCCGTAAATTAAGAGAATGTTAATCACATGTTAGAATTTCTAGAGCAAACAAACGTTGGAGTTTGATTTGTTTTGTGTTTTTTCTGTAAGACGCTGAAATTATCAGGCTTTTTCAGAACCTAAGTTTTAATTTGCATTACTTTGTTACAAAATTATTGTTTTAGAGGATTTCATTGAAATGTTATTTAAGAAGTGTCCATCAAGCTAATGGTTCTTGTGTTGGTTGAAAGGTGAAAAATCTAATAAACATAATCACTTTGAGCGAAAAACTCGCTTAAGTCAATGACGCGTACTGCTGTCAAACACAAATCTGTAAAATGTGCTGTTCACATTGCTTTGAACATGATACAATAAAAGTTAACCTTTTTTTCTGAACATCTGTACCAATATGCATGTTGTATCGTGTTTAGTTGTGTGAGGAGGACCTCCATCTGATCACAAGTCCCCTGGCGTTTGGTAGAGCTAGAAGATTGGCGACCATTCCCGTTATCAAACGACCCTTGAGGAATAAACGTCGTGTATGGAGTCCGTTGAAGGACTGAAGAAAGAAGGAATGCAACAGGAGTCACCGATGCTGTTGCCAAAGCAAAATAAATAAACTCGATGGACAGAGCGTGTCATGGAAACAGCCGACGAGAGATGACGATGACGGACTAAATTGACTCGCTATGTAGTGGATACTCGAAAGTTGGCTAAAGAAGCAGTGGAAGACGGACGGCAACGTGACAATCGAGAGTTGAGGCCATTGCTGGAAAAAATCTAAGGAAATTAAGGAATGGAAGAATATTGAGGGGAGGGAAAACTTCCCACTGCTGGCCTTTGCCCAACAGTGGGAAATTTGGCCTTTGCCCAGCAGTGGGAAGTTTGACGCTGTCAATGTGACAAGAATAAAACAAGGAATGTATTGGAATCAGAATGTTTATACTGGAGGAATCCGATGAGCTATGAAGCTCTTTTTCACATGTCCAGTAGGGGCAGGTCAGAACGTTCCAGCAAACGTACAAAAACACGACGAGAGGTGCAAAATAGAGAAAAGGTAAGCAAATGATGAAGCATTATTTTACCAGGTAAAGCCCATGAAGCTATTCGCTTTTTCAGAAGGGACCTGTTCGTGTCACTTGACGCATGATTACTTGCACGTGTTACACACGCGTCAATCCGCTGCTGGATGAGAATCCACATTGTACGCCTCCAGAGGGTTGTTTGAATATATGGTACATTACTCATCAGTGCTGGTTGGTGAATGGAGAGCGTTGGAAGAACGGTGCAATCAATTTTGCTGAACTGCTCTGTGCTGTCTACATGGCTTTACAGCAGCCTCTCGCAAATCTGCTTGGTGTTCATTGTTCCCAAGCACTGTCCAGGCTCAATTTTGCTTGGTTCGAGGGATCGGGTGCATGTTGAGTTGTTTGGTCCTCTGCTCTCATGCAAGGTTTCACAACTTCCGAACTGCAATTCGAATTCGTCATGAGGTACTGCAGTGGAACTCTGTAACAAAGGAGCCAGATCCTGTCACGTGGAGAACAGGAGCGTGAAGGACATGGTGCGTCCTTGTCCTCCAGGCTTGTGGTGATGCATCGATTCATCTAAATTGTGCGTTCGCGAATTAATAAACATTCAAGGTTTGTGGCGCAGTGGCTCGCGTACTGCCCGGTGAACCCAGCGACCTGCGTTCTAGTCCACAACTCAATCGCTGGTGAGCGCTGCGATGTCGATGATGGGTGGTTGGCAACGACCGGAGTGGAGACAAGGGTGGTGCAATGGTTCGCATCCTGGCTGGGTATCAACCACTCATCTGCAAGTGTTATCTGAGCCAGGCCCGGTTTTGCCACCTTCAACCCGCACTAGCCAAGGTGGAGAAGTATGGTCAAACATCCACCATGACTGACTTGGCATGGGATGGGGCTTAATCCAGCCGTGGATTCAAAGAGGAGCTGGACTTGATGCTGTTACATTGAGACCCAACGGAACGGATAACCGAACTGAACAAACAAGGCCGAAAAAGCGAGCAATAAGACAGATTAATCGTGAAATTACTTTCACCTTTACATCCCCTCCATGCCCACCGAACCTTTCGGCCACACTCCTCTGAAGATCTCCCCTCTCACTCCCCTCCCATCTCACTCCCACTCATCTCCCATCTCACTCCCACTCCCCTCCCATCTCTCACTCCCCTCTCACTCCCATCTCCCCTCCCATCTCACTCCCACTCCCCTCTCACTCCCCTCACATCTTACTCCCAACTCCCCTCCCATCTCTCACTCCCCTCTCCCATCCCACTTCCCTCCCATCTCACTCCCACTCCCCTCTCACTCCCCTCACATCTATGACTTCTTCACTCGCACCGCAGCACCAAACCCTTCTCACCCTCACTTTCCTTCTCCCACTCCCCACCCTCAGCCCCTCCCCTCAGCCCCTCACTTTCCTTCTCCCGCCTCCCATCTTCACCCCCCGCCTCTCAATCCTCACCAGCCCCTCCCCTCAATCCCCCCCAGCCCCTCCCCTCACTTTCCTTCTCCCGCCTCCCCCCACCCTTAACTTCACCCCCCTTACCCCGCCCCTCACCCCCTTACCCCGCCCCTCACCCCCATACCCCGCCCCTCACCCCCCTTACCCCGCCCCTCACCCCCTTACCCCGCCCCTCATCCCCCATACCCCGCCCCTCACTCCCCTTACCCCGCCCCTCACCCCCCTTACC
>CM025627.2:6721651-6749752 GCA_014621495.2 Entosphenus tridentatus
ACCCCGCCCCTCACCCCCCTTACCCCGCCCCTCACTCCCCTTACCCCGCCCCTCACTCCCCCCCTCATACCCCGCCCCTCACCCCCCTTACCCCGCCCCTCACCCTCCCTACCCCGCCTCTCTCCCAGGTCTCGCGCCCCCTGTAGGTGACGGTTGGGGCCGCGCTTTTCCCCCCTCAGAAAACAACAAAAAGCGACGACAACAAACACACTAAAACACGAACATTTAGAATCACACAGCTCACGATGTTTGTGAATCCATGTCCCGAGCACGAGGGAGGTGATGCGGATAAGTTTAAGGTAAATTCGGGTTGTTGCTAAGGCTGGAGAGAGAGGGATACCCGTTGTGTTGTGTATAGAATGCGCGTATCGAGTCGTTCGCATTACAAAGTGAAGTTTTACGCTTTAAGCTATCAGAATTGTATAGACAAGTGTGGTGTAATGTTATTGGATTAAATTGCCTTCTTGTAAATGTGGGTACCAATTGATCTGTACATAAATAAAGTTACGTAAATAACGGCATTGCATCACATTGTTTTAAAGCGGTAATACAACATTAGGCAATAACATTCGTTAAAATATTCGGTTTCCATGATGTAATACTACACCCATTAACATAAGACATCTAAGTAAACAAAAACAAAGTATTTAGCCAAACGGAGGTTAAAATTTTCGCACAAATTCCTCACCGGCCGTGGTCTATTCACTGCTGGATGACGGCCTCAGGGGGGAGCTCATCAAAGTCACTCGTCCCTTCAAGCGACTTGCCTCTGTTTATTGTTATTATTGTACACGCTTTTAGTTAACTCACTCTGTTGTTGTTGTTGTCGTTGTTGTTTTGTTGTTGTTGTCGTATCCTCAAATCTTGTAACTAAATTTTTACCCACTTCCCAATGTGGCATCGACTGCAAACTTGGTCATACTGATGACTACCACATTCTATCAAAAAAATAAACAAAAATGTTAAACTGTCTTTTTACACGCTTTCTATGAACTCACTCTGTTGTTGTATCCTCAAATCTTGTAACTAAATTTTAACCCACTTCCAATGTGGCATCGAATGCAAACTTGGTATACTTGTGTCATGCTGGCGATCGCCTGTCACCTTGCACATCAAACACAAAATACGAATGTTGAACTTCTTTCGCACCGTACGTAGCCAGCCGTGCTAATAGGGTGCAGTGTTGAGTCTATGGGTAGTGTTGAGTCTATGGGAGTGTTGAGTCTATGGGTAGTGTTGAGTCTATGGGCAGTGTTGAGTCTATGTAGTGTTGAGTCTATGGGTAGTGTTGAGTCTATGGGTAGTGTTGAGTCTATGGGCAGTGTTGAGTCTATGGGCAGTATGTATGTTAAACTTCTTTCGCACCGTACGTAGCCAACCGTACTAATCGGAGGGGCAGGGGCAACAAATGTTGCATGTTCGCATTCATTTCACATTTTCAAAATAGAATGTTGGGCAGGCGATTTTATGCATGTTTTTGTTTCAGCAGTTATCGTCATCAATGTGTAATTGTAGCCCTCTAAATTCTATCCTGCATCATAAGATGCTGGACATCATAAGATGCTGGACATCTGTGCCAAGAGCTTCATAGCTCAAAGGATTTTTCCAAGATAAATAACGATTCTGATTGTGAAGTATAATTCAGTAAACTGTTGTATTCCTCTACAAATCTAGTTGTTTGGAGAAAAACATAAGGACATGTGAATATCTGTCCCGTGTATGGTTCCACAATTTCCCTCAGTTTTTTCATTTTATACAGTACGGTACGAGAGAAACGTAGCTTCATGTATTTCATGCAAATTACCACGTCTTCTTATTGATAATTCAAAGAACAAGTATTAGAGAGAGAAAACGTTACTGTAAAATCCGTTTTTACAAAGTTACTTTCAAAATGCTCTCTTATGACCAATCCTGATTTTAGGTAGTATTTGCCATTCCATGGAATTGGGGGAGGGTCATAAAGATGCTAACAAAACAGCTTACAGCAAATTTACATTTGTGTTTATTTTATACCGTCATGTACCTTTGTCTGAATATTTTGTTTGTCAAATGTGCATGATCTCCTTTTGACAGATGAAAACATCGTCATATGAAGGGAATGGTTCTTCTACGATCTACTCTCCTTCATATAGCCCTCAAAACCAGACTTCAAGAAGCACATTCAACAGCTCTTGGTCAGAGAGTGAGGATAATGCTTTATCAGTTGTAGAACCATCAGCAGCTGATAAACTCAGGTTTGCTATGAAGCAAGTTGTCCTATTAACTTTACGTTGGTAAAAAAAAAAACTTTGTAGAGATGTACTGTTTATAAACACAATTCTCTCTTTTCTTTCCCACTGAGAATAACATATTTAACATGTTTCATGTTATTCCATTTTCGGAATGATTTTACATTAATCATGACCCTGTATAATACTGAACCCAAGATTGATCGTGGTTTTAGTCAAAACAGAATACGTGTTATTTCATAGTGACATTTTTAAAAATACATTTTCTGCGAGAAAACTAATGAATAACAATTGTGTGAGAGATAGGTTGGCCTCAGAATTGTTTTTTAAAATGTCAGGTACCTTTGACATGGATGAATATAATCTTTAACGTCCCATTAAACTTGGGTAGTTTTATGCACATGAAGTACAATAATTATCATTGTACTCGGAAAGTCTGCATCCTTTCCATTATATAACATTTTCCTAAGGGTTTTTTTTCCACCCCGGGCCACACTGAGGTAAATACAATAAGCAGGGTCACTGATGTTATGTGTATCGTTTCAAACCTATTCGATGAGAGCAATGATGCAAACTGCATTTCTTGTGAAAAGTACGATCTTTACAGTCATATGATGTCCTGAAATATTAAATAATATATTTTTGCTATTCAATGTTTTATTCCAATGTAAAGCAAAATCGTTTTTTTATGTTGTATTGTAATTTAAGATTATCATTTAATTACATACATTTTGCTTTTGTGTCTTTCCAGGTCGATCTGGTCTATGCCAAGCCATATAACAACAGATACAACGAAATCCAATAATGAATTTTGTAAAATTCAAGAAGAGATGTACCACAGAAATCAAAACAAGTGTACATTGAATACAGATATGAATCAGGGCATTGAGACACCAACCAACTGGATGCCATTTTGGCAGAATAAAAAGTTACAGGGATTGCAAAAAAATTACACCTCAAATGAACCCCTGACACCCTTTAGCAAATTTTCTATCTCAAACTTCAACAATGTAGAACATCCTGATGAAGCCAAAAACACATCTTTAACATGGGAATTTAATGGTGACAATAGAAAAGATAACGATAGTTGTTCTGCCCCTATTAGTAATGGTACATGGATAAATGACCCGCATTTGAATACATTGGAAAATAATTGGCCACAAGGAGATGATTTTACAGATTTGTCTTTTCAAAATCCAAATATACAAGAAAACAAAGAAGAACTTGGTAAAGGAGTGTACATTTCAAATAGTGCAACACTGCTGGATCAGTCTCTATCTCTGAAGAAATCAAATAATTATGGTCACTTTAATTTAAATGGTGAATGTGTTGCAAATGCGTTTGATGTGTTTGGACAGCAACCTGAAAATGAGCAATTCAATCAGGAAGTTGGTGGCAAATACCGAGATGCTGACGATTCCAGCTATTGTAAATCCTTAGAAATTGGTTGTCCAGACTGTCACAATTTATGTGAGGCTCAGGCTACAATAGAACATTCGTGCCAACAATTAAACAATGAAGTAAATGAAATCAGGAAAGCAACAGATGTTTCTCAGGCAAACCTCCAACATCATTTGGGTCAATCATTGTTTGGACAAGCTTCCATGAACCTTGATGAAAATTACTCATTGGATCAAGAAGTATTGACTTCAGATATCTGTGAATCCATGCAGACCAAACATAGAAACGTTCAGCCATCTTCTTCAGTATCGATGGCCCAATTGAGATCCAGTGGCCCCTCTATTTCAGTTAAACAGGAACATGATTCTTACCTGTACCCAGAGATGACAAATAAGGCAATCTTCCAGAGTTCAGAAGGTACAAAAGCACAAGTGGAGCATATGGACTCCACGCCTCCAAACCATGTAAACAATAATGTATATGGTCAGTCTAGATTTTTGCCCCAGCAACAAGGGGTACGGAGACTTCCTGTGCCTGGTGACTACTCAAACTGTACTTATAACCCGATTTCATCCCTTATGTACTCAAAAAATATTGAGGTACCACCTCAATTGTACAACCATGGAAATCCCATTGGTTATTTCACTGCTGAAAACTGTGGACCACTGGACCTTATGACTGACCAAAATCCAATAAATCAAGTATCTCACATACCATTCCCTCAACCACAGCTCATGAGAGGTTACCATCACAGTCTTGCACCAATAAGGTCTCCGTTTTTGTCACAACCTCAACGAATCAGACTCGATCTGCACAATCCACTTTCCTATACCGATTCACAGCCCTGCAATCAATACTTTACATCAAATAAATATGTAATCCCAAGAATGGCACCTTCTGGATATGGTTTGCCAGTGTTTGTGCCACCTCACCAGACAAAGAATGTGGTTGCCCCATCCTTGCAGCTGCACCTCTGGCTAGAGGCCTGCTATGAGCAGTGGAGATCTTTGGAAAAAGAGAGAAAAAAGGTTTTCTGTCAAACACATTCTATCACGGTGCATTACTTCCATGACACGAAAGCACATTTTAGCCAACAGATATAGAGTTGGTGGTAATAAGAATTTGTATTTTATAAGGTGCTTAAATGCCTCAGGAAATTAAAGTCGTCCATCACATCTCACCTCATCCATTTCAATACCCTGATGGAGGATATTCAATAGATCCCCAAGTGGTAGCTGTCCTTGTGCGGCAAAGGCAAACCCCGTTTGAGACGAGGCTCAAAAGAAAGATGTCTCTGGTGTGGACCAATCAGTTTCAAGGACAATGCATATATCAGAATGGTTTTTTTTGCATTCTGACCACAAGCATTGTGGTTAATGCAGACGTGATTCCTTGTTAAAGGTTACAGTTTGGTGTTTTAACATCTTAACACCTGTTTTGTTGCCATAAAAAAGGGGAAAACTCTATTTTATTTTGGTACTGGCAAAGGAGGTCCCATGATGAGACTATATCCATTTTGCAATTAAGATTTGCCACTAAATCTATGATAGGACCATTTAAATACCCAGGATATCCTAATAGCAAGCTTACAATAAAACCAAACTCTGCCATAATTGATGTTAAGGAGTTAGTACTGAAATTTGGAGAGTACAGTAGTTACAATGTTTACAATTTTCCTGTGTGATTAGTTGTATGATTCGATACTTCTAGTTGGTTGCAATAGAGTGTTTTCAGACTTGGCTATATATAGGCATTGTAGAAAAAGTTACAATATACTGTTAAATATTTGGTCAATACAAATGGTATACATTACTGTACATTTAAATGTATGTGTTTGGCACATGTTCTCCTTGGCAGGGCTGGCAGACCAAATCAATGTAATTTAAATAAACAAAACATGTGTGTCACTAATCTTTTTATGGTACTTTTAGGCCGAATTGGAGTTGGCACAGTGCTATTCTAATCGGAGTATGGCTAGCACTGTTGGATACTCTGGGCCACGACTCCCATTTAATCCATCTCGTGTCGACAGACTTATTGTGGACCATTTGAAAGAGCAAGGAAAGGTCTGTCTTTGCATGTAATACGTTGTGTAATTGCATGCAGCTTAAAGAAAAGGCAATATAAAAAACAAATAGCTCTTATCTTGCAAATTAAACTTATTTACGTGATAGAACATAAGATGTATGTATATTGAAACATGAAAGAGTAGGCCAAATAATAGGGGGCTATCTGGGTATATATCCCTCGAAACGGTCTCTAGTTGAGGCCCATCCACCAACAGTGGCATGTGCAAGTATGTTTACATTTTGTGTATGAAAACATGGAAGTTGTGTCAGAGTGTGGTCACTGTGTGCTTGGTTGTAACTTTACAGGTTTCTTCATACTCACTTAAGAAACTAGAAATTAATATTGGAAAACTAGCTGTTTGCAAATGTTTGTTCAATTATTTTGTCCTGTAATTTTTATTTTAAAATGAAAAGATTTACCCTTTAACTGGAATTCAGGCAAATTTTAGTGGACTACCATTGACAGTAATCGATTGTCCATTGAAACTAGGTAAACAGTAGAAACATATTGGGGTGAAACTTGATGAAGATAGAATCAGCATATTAAATCATATGTATATTATATTCCAGGTGGTGGCCTTGCTGAGCAAGATGGAGCGTTTACGCAGCACCCCGCTGCATGCCAATATCTCCACAGCATTAGACAGGCATCTGGAAGCCATTCATAGCTTACACACCGTCCGTAAGGTTGAGATGTCCAACATTGCCTGCAGAAACAGGCAGACTCCACCACCGTGCAATGAGCAAAGAGGTGACAACATTGACCACACAATCATTATGATAAGTTGCTGCACATGTCCGATGGCCAATATATGAATTGAAAAGTTTAAGTAAAGAGGCACCTTTCACTTGTTTACCATGTCTATTCATGTACAGAGACATATTCTTTCCTCAACTTATACCAAGTGGGTGACCAATGAATCGACTATCCCCCATCATAGGAATATTACATTTTCATCACTGGATCAGGGCTGTAAACAGGGGAATGGGCTGGCCCACAATTAGGGTGATGGCGGATTTACTGACATTTCTATTTAAGCAATCTAACCCAAAAACAACCTCTATTATGGATATTGGTCGCGGAAGCCTACGTGTTAAACAGTAAATGTCATACTCAAATTGTAAATGTTGTGGATTTACTCTCCAACACATCAGTGTGCTGAAGTAGTAACTAAATGGCACGTTTTGCTGACGTGACAACCCTTATTAATTGGCTGTGTCGTGTGGTGTCGGGTTTAACGACACATTTATATTAAGCGATCTAACCCAAAATAACCTTTATTATAAGTGAGTAAATGTCTTTTGACACTTTTTTTCAGACATCATTGCTATTGCCTCCTCACTGGGCGAACTATACCAGACCACACGGCGAGCACGCACAGCATTCTGGAGTGCTTTGCAAATGACACTGCCCAAGGTACACAAGACATGCCCTGATATGTGGAATGGTGTTATTTCCACTGCTGCAATAACTGATGTGTTAGTTAAGTGACACAGGAATGAAAAACACCAGCGTGTGTAATTCAAATATGAAACAATGCTATTCAAGCAATTACAATAAATAAAAGTATAATTTTCCGAAAAAACCTCAAGTACTGAAAAATAAATAACTAATTCATGTTAGAATGTGTGCACTAATCAAACGAAACTAATGATTGTATTTGGAAAAGTAACGTGATGTTTTGAGACTAAATTGTTGGGAAATATGTAAATGCCGACACAGCTTTGTCTTATTGATGTAACATGAATATTAGTTTTTATATTAATAACAAGCAGTTATGGTTACAATTGATGTCCCCAGCCATGCGTAATTTGGCAACTCTCACCAACAAGTACAGGTATATGTACGTTTTAGGTTACTGCTTGAATTTTATTTTTCATTCAAATGAATATGCAGCATTCATAATAATTGGCCATAATCCACTGCTGGATGACAGCCTTCCCAAGCCATCGCCATCTCCCGCGGTCCACCAATGTAACAATCTGTCTAGCACCTGTAAACGAGCTAATATAATTGCCCCACCTCCACACGGTGGTACTCTGAAATGGCATATAAATTATAAAATGTATGGAATAGATAGTTGCTATACAATGGTGTAGAGGCAATGTTGTTACTGCGATATACAAGAATCGTTTTACAGCCACATTGCTAATATACATTGTTTCTTGCCATACATTAATGCATTTAATTTGTATTCATGTCGTCCCATTATATTCTAGATAAAAAGACTTGATTTAGTAATTTAAATATTTCAAAGCCTTTTGTTAATCCACTGTTGATGGTACCGTTATGGGGGGGGGGAGGGTTGGAGAACCTTACTTCACCATGCTGGTCGGTGCGGAAGGAGGCCTCTGGAAGTGGTTTACATATCATTCACCACGGATGTTACCCATGGCCATACATTAAACTCAGGCTGCTGAAATCATAGTGCTGCGCACTAACCACTGCATTGTGACATATACTGTACGCTCGATTTTATTGCTACATTTTTTTTGTTACATTTAAAATGTTCTACAAGGTGCCAGTTTGACTTGCAATTGATTTTATATATGTGGTCAAACTGAGGGTATGTTGATGAAATGATAACATATACAGCTTTACAACAAAAAAAACAGACATGGCAACATTTATTCTGCTTTGGAAAAGGTTAAATGTGTCTGCCGTTAATACAATCCTGCAAGATGCCTATCATTGCAAGAATGTGACCTTAAGCTAAAAACCAAGCGAAGGTGCTGAGATTCACATTACTGGAATTAAACATGTTAGATATTTTTAGCTAAATGTTTAAATTTTTGGCCTTTCTCAATCCAGCAATGGATAAAAAGTTTCCCACTCCCATCTGAGTCATGGTTTTTGTTTAACTTAACCATGCTGGAAATTGTTGGGATAGTGAATGGGTGGTGGGCAGAACTGATTTTGATATATCTTCTCAAGGATGTTAGTTATGGCTGTGAATCGAATTCGGGACATCAGGTTCATAGTGCAACATCGTTCCACCCCTATAACTTAGTACCTTCCTGATAAAGAGCAGATCACTAGAAATATGGAAACTTTTAATAGTAATGGCTTTTGGGAAGATGCCCATAGTTCCATCTCAAGATTTATTTCCCATGAGTCAATTTAATTAAAATAATAATCATTATGTTACTTGTATCTATTGATTAATGACATATGTAACATGTCCAGTCTTTAAGGCATGCACTTATGTTCCTAAATTAGATGATATATCATCACAGAACTGTCAATAATTGGTTTGTCATGCCACCTCATTAGTTTGTAATGTCAATAATCAACCCGATACTGATATATGTTCAGACGTATGTTTGGCATGTTGTTTTTGAAAAAAATTATTTACCATTAACCAGCTAAGACACCCAGCAGGACACATTATTCACAGATTCCATATTGTATGTGTAATGTTTAAGGGAACTGATAGGCTACTTATTTGAGATGCCCAGGGAATGTCCATCCACCCATCTGAGGACATTTCAGATGCTTCCATGAAAACTATCGCGATCAAACGTACTACACAGCTTGGCAATACCAATGCCCATATCTGTAATAGTATTTAAGAAAGATTGACTGTGTACCTCCACAATCATGCATATGCATTAGAATGTAACTGCATAAATGTAAACCTGTAGCAATAACATGAGGCAATTTGTACGTGCATATACGTGATTATGTGCATATATTACTTTGTAGTGGAATCCCCAAACAAAATTGAGGCTCCCTTAATGAGCAGTCTTGTCAGCTTGTATTTGAGAATTTCTGTGGCCAATTCTACAAAAAGCTTTGATTTTCAAAATAAAAAATGTGTAATTATTAAAATGCCTCAAATGTTACCACAATAATTGTTGGTACAAGTATGCAAATAAAAAATGAAAAAAATCACTAAATGAATTAAATTGTATTATAAAAGAAAATAACAGAATATAAGTGTGGGGAAAATGGCCTTTAAGAGCATAAATGCTGTTTTTTGTCGGGCTATTTTCTGACATTTTAGCCTATATGTTTCATGTTTCAGGCAGCGTTAAGATAGTTGTAAGGTGTTTTCAATATGTGCAATAATTGTGATGTTAATGTAATGTATAGAGAATTTGTTATTTTAGTGGGATATCTCTAAATTGATTGTTCAGGACTGGGAGCCCCTTGAGAAAAAAAACAGAGCCTGCTCATAATTATGCATGAGAATGCAAATATCAATGTATCACAATATGAACACCCTGATCTTTAATGAAATACTACACCTCCGATTAGTACGGTTGGCTATGTACCAATAGACTATTATGCCATTTTAGGGCATGAGAAAAATGTTGAGAAATTGTTGAAATATGAGTTATATTGAGCAGCATTCTAATATTGAAAAAAACTGCACTATTGCTTTATAACAAAAATGTTTTTATGATTATGATATCTGTTGATTTGTGGTGTTTATTAAACGTTTTAAACCACTTCAGTCAAAACTGAACATTTGAATCGACTAAGCATGAGTTTTATGTATAAAAATTGTATTGTTTCATTGCCAATGTTATGCTTGAAAATAAAGTTTTCATTATATTATTAGTTTACTTCATTCTTCATTCACATGGTCATACTTTACTAATGTACGTGACCATAATCAATGTCTTCATTATTACATGCTTAGCCTTCTTCCCAACACGAGGTTATTGTGCAGTAGAGCTAAAATATATTAAAGTTGAGGTGTGTTGTCATCATCATAATCAGCCATAATCAATCCACTGCTGGATAAAGACTTCCCCTAAGTCACCAGCATCTGTCACTGTGTTGCACACAATCCATTTGGAACCCGCACATGAACCGATTTCATTTTTCTATCCACAGTGGATGCCCTCCCCGAGTGTTCATACTTTTGGCTGCAACTCTGTTGTTAGTCATGACCACTAGCCATCATCCTTTCCAGCCAAGTGTCCCTGACCATCGCTGATCATGATGGTGACATTGTGGGGAGGTCTTCGTGCAGCAGTGGCTACATCGTGGCTGTTGATGTTGTTGATAAATGATAGAATACAGGCTGTAATTGTAATGGCTTTCATTTTATTCAATTGTAACTATTGCAACAGAAAATATAAAATTTCTCCCTCATGTGGTTCCAAAAACCTTAGGAAAAGGCATCTTCATAAATATAGCATAACCTGGTATTGTCCATTATTAATCAGCATTCGACAATGGTGTGAGCAAAGTGAATAAAACTGCACACACACACACTTGGTGGTGTGAATATTTTACATCCCTGTCCACTTGCACATGTCCACCGTGGTGTTGGTGTCACGCATCGCATCGAGATTTGAGTCTGGGGCGTTCGCCAACGTCTCTGCTCTGATCGTCTCGAATGCTTCTGTTATGTGCCGTTGAAGATTACTTGAGATTTTCATTTGTTCAGCATATTATTTATCTTTTACATAACACCAACATTCAGCTTAGCAGTTAAAACTGCTGTCCAATTGTAACGATTTAACCATAATAGAGGTTTTTGGGTTAGATCACTTAAATTGAAAGGCTGTTGCCTGATGCTAGTTGTAATTACTGGCGAAACGTTGTACTCGAATTGTAAATGTTGTGGGTTTACTCTCCAACACACCGGTGTGCTGTGCTAGTAATAACGAATTGGCATGTTTTGTTTACATGACAAACCTGACTAATTGGCTGTGTCGGGTGGTGGCGGGTTTAACGACACATTTATATTTACGTGATCTAACCCAAAAACCTCTATTATAGATAATATTGCACGATCATCTTAATGGACATCGTGTACATTTCAAGTACAATATTACTGTCAAGTAAATTTATAATTGCCAGGATATATATCGTGACTTTATATATATCATAAGATTCCCTTAAGTGAATACAGCAAATAGCATTACATAATTGTTATTAGTACTTTGCACATGTGAGCTACAATTTTTTATATAATGTGCATCTGTACTTCTTGACATTGGAAGATTTTAGATGTCTCTAATTCTCCTTGGAAGCCTGCACCTTCTGAATCTCCTGTAAAAGCCAAAACAAAACAAATTAGAAAATCTACTTGTCAATTTCATCATTACGCACTTACAAAATGCAAAAGAGATCATAATAGTTTGGTACTTTAACGTTCTAACTGTGCCGACAATGCAGGTTGTATAGGACAATGTCACATCCGATTGTCACGTGCATCCTGAACAATTAACTGCCCATGTGTAGTACAGTATTTGTGCATGGTGTGACTGGCTAAGTCTATATATGCTCTGAAGACCAGACATTTCTTGAAATGTCACCTATTACATATTTGTTTCCTTTTATGGCGGCAGCTGAGTTTAAGATGTTGCCGTGTTGCGACGTTGGAGAATGCGTCACACCTCAGATAACACGTCCTTGAGCTTGTTGTATGCCTCATCCAGGTCATCGTTAATTATCACCGCATCAAAGATTCCTGGTTCCTTGCCTGTGATAGAGAATCATGAAACAAAAGGTAAGACTAAACTTGGAAAATCATCATCATTGTCATAAGATTTATTGTGACTTATTTGTTTTATGTTTGCCATCATGCAATGTCACTCTCTGTGGGAACACATAATCACAGTAGATAGAACAATCGAATTTGCTGCACTGCCCTCTGCTGACCAATGCGTAGCCTTCAAGCCGCCTACAACACAGACATAGTGGTCACCTCTTAAGGTTCAACTCTCCTTCACTTTCGAGGCCTGATGTAATCGGGTGCATCCCAGGTATGGGTCAATTAATAAATAAAGTAAAATGGCGGACACACGTGATAACTCTGTAGTCAGTACTCACTGATCTCCAGGTCAGCCCTTGCAGCTGCCAAGCGTTTCTGTATGCTCTCCTCCGACTCTGTCTTACGGCCACGCAGACGCTCTTCCTAGAGCCGATGACATGTAAAGCACACACGCGTGTGAATTATATAAAGATCTGCATATGCACACACAAAAATGGGGCTTGAGGATTCAATGGATCACGAATATTAGGTCGCCGCGAGCCCTCAACCCTTTCCTGTTCGGAGACGACTGCAAGTTGCAGGGTGGGGTTTCCCGTTCACCGCTGAAACTCGGAAAGCGCGAGCAGCTCAGCATTCATTTTATTTAGAGAGGCGGAGTGCCGTTGTTTTTAAAGACGTACTCACCGCGGAGAACTGCAGCGACACGACCGCACTCTACGATAGCTGACGCCAAACTGTGCCACACGCCCTCTCACATGGCCTTGTGGGAGTCCTTGGTACCGATTAAGTTATTTTATTTCTTTTTTGCAGTTCCGTTTTCGAACGGAATCGTGAGTAAAAACTGATAAAGTACACGTATGTTATCAGAATGGGTTAATGGTTTAAAGGTTAACAGTAGAATCTTGAAATTCATTCTGTCCCTGGTTTTTTCTCTCCAAGCTTTGGCTAACCTTTAGTCCAATTTTATTTTGGGTAAGTCCATAATATCAACGCAACTTTATCTAAAATGTAATTTATATTGCACGATCTTTACGAGAGCGTCCGTGACCACCCTTTCCCCCCACTGCTACAGAGAAACACATACGGAGCGAATGCATTAACACACTTTCATCCGTAGCAGGAAAGTGTTATAAAACAAAATCATTCTGTTGGCACACACCAGCGCTTCTATTGAAGGTGGGTGTATGGAGAGGTAGAGTGGGTTCAAGGTGGTACGTTTCATGCTGCGTACGCCCTGGATGTCCAAGTCCAGGATGCAGATTTGGTTATGGTCTCGGATTACCTCCACTGCTTTCTTACTGCATGCCACATCAACACAAACGCACGAATTAGCAATACTATTATCGCTGCCAGTAATACGCTGGGTGAAACCAGAAAAAAGTCATTCGGAAGTGACGTCGCCCGTGAGGTCAATGTTCTATCATCGTCAGCAGCAATGATCTATCGACTGCTGGATAAAGGCCTCCCCAAGCTGTCGTGCCATCAGTAACAATCCTGTGATGCAACAATCTATCTAGTTCCTAAATTAACTGATCTCATCACTCCATCTCCACGGCGTTCGTCCTCTCCGCTGTTCCCTACTTTGGCTGCCACTTCAATGTTAGTCTCTATCACCGACCATTATCCCAAGGGACATGTCTTTCCTAAGCCCACTTCCTTTTTTTAAAACTAACAGTCAAAATAACGTCTCTAACTTGCTTATCTAATTCATATGTTCCTCTTCCTGTCACTGAGTGCGATTCCAATCATGCTTCTCATGGGCTGAAAAAATAAACATCGGGTGTGTACGTTGAACTTCTTCCGCATCGTACGTAGGCAACTGCGATAATCGGAGGTGTTTCCCTAAGACACACTCTGAACAGATGCTGTATTAATCTGCGTAGGTAACTGCAAAGCATGTAAAACTTAACCCTGTCCTGGGTATGACGCTAAACTCTATCCTGTGATGTGTCACCTAAACAATACTGTTGAGGAAGCAAATGCTCAAGAACTCTAGTACAGAGTGCGATAAAAACTATAAACTATTTTTAGTTTACCAGGTAAGGCCTAGAAACACCCTGGCCACACATGATAGCCTAACAAAGTGGCTTAGCATGTGGAAATTTACAGAAGTCGCCAAATACGCTAAACACACGTTGATTCAAAATGTGACTACGGGGAGATAGAGACGCAAACTCCAAATATACAGTAGGCGTTAGGGTCGGGATCGACCCCACGACCTCCTGTATACCAGGCGAGGGAGTTAACGTCTCGCCACCGCGGCGTGGTGGTGTCAGGGGGGGGGAGGTGCGCGTCTGGATGGGAGGGAACTAGAGCCAAGCATCTTCTTGGTTCTTTCGGTAAAGTCACGTAGAAGGGAAGTAATAAAATAATAAAAATAAAACATAATAAAATAATTCTCACAATTTAGAGCCAAGCATCTTCCCTTGGAGGGGTAACACTTGAGAGAGAGGATTATCCACGCGACTCACCTGGTGCCGTACAAATTCCCTGAGAACTCGGCGTGCTCTATAAACTCATCCGCCAAGATGCCCTTCTCCATCTCCTCCCGACAGACAAAGTGGTAATCTACACAGAGGTCACATTAAATTAATGTTGAACTTATATGTCGCCGACCGCGCTAATTGGAGGTGCGGGGGCAAAGGGCAACAAACTAAACAAAAAAAGCTGTTATGAATAAATTAGTTGATGTATGTAGAAAATTACAGTGTTGTGAGCTGCTGTGGACTGTGGGCCATGATTTTATAGTGGTAATAAACAGACAAGGAAGGGTTCGATCTTGCCATGTAAAAATTAAAGACAACTATTTTCGCCACCAACTCTCAAGATAGCAACGGTCTCAGCTTCAATGGCATAGACATGTGTTTAGAATGCCACCAGAATGGACTGCCCAACTGATAGCGATTTCAAAATGAGCTGCCCAGACCATGGGGAAAGGCTAGAGAGAAAACAAAGATCCCCCGTATAGCCTTAGCAGACTGTTGGGGCGAGTGCTGTTAGCGAGCACCTATGAAGGCTGGCACGGCACACGAGGGGGTGGGTGGCCAGCACCACGCACGGCCGCCTTTATCTCCCTCCTGGCGAAGTTTTACACACCGCACCAGGTACTCATTGGACGCTCAGTCGACCTAGGGGAGGCCCAAGACCGGTTAAGATAATCGTCACTGGTGTTGGTGAGTGGGAATCGAACTCGGGTCACCGGGTTTGTAGCGCAGCGTGCTATTTGCTAACCTACCACTCCCCACATGGCTGGAGACACACACATACGCACACACAGGATTCTCTATTTTAATTTAAATCAACGCTCTCTCCGTCGCATCGTGCGACTCTGTAGCTATAATGAGGCACATGCAGCGTGTAATGAGTCTTCATTTGTACTTGAATCAAGAAGACTGGTAAACATGGAAAATACGCACTGTGGTAGGCTGAGAGATAAATTATGGAGTTCTGTGGACGTCTCTGTTTCGAAGATGTTGAATTATGCATCAAGGTGGAAAAGCGTGACAGGTGGCAGAAACTTAGGGACGGAGCTGTCTACCCAACAAAAAGATACACACGTGCTTCTGAAAAATAATTGAATGAATTAACTTTTTGATTGATGGAAAGTCAAAACTGATGCTGCTGGAATAAATGCTACTTGGAAAAAATTTTGTTCTAGAAGGCTGAGGCTGATGGACTGAAACTTGATTTTTTTAACACATTTTATCTAGCAAGAAAAAAAAGTTAAGTCTATTTATTTGCATTGCACATCAGATATGCCGACTGATTATAAGCCACTTGTACACGAAGAGATGGGACACCATCTGTGATAAACGTGAGGCACGCATAAAATGAGAACTACCTTTGCCGTTAACTTCCCCTGGTCTTGGATTTCTCGTCGTATCTGTGAGAATAAAATACAGCATTTAGTTGAACTTTCATAACCGCAATATATATACAGACTAATATACAGTAAAACCTTGGATTGCGAGCATAATTCGTTCCGGAAACGTGTTTGTAATCCAAAGCACTCGTATATCAAAGCACTCGCATATCAGCTGTGATCACGTGACGCTCGGCAGACAAAGCGTATACACGTACTACTCGTATTGCAAGACCTCGCTCGTTTATCAAATTAATATTTATTTAAAAAATTTGCTCGTCTTGCAAAACACTCGCAGAACAAGTTACTCGCAATCCAAGGTTTTACTGTATACACTTGGCTCTTTGCAGAACTGCACGGGTACTTTTTGGGCCTGTAACCTGCTAACAGGTTGGCCACCCCTGAGTTGTATGTCAAGTGAAAATGTGCACTCGGAGAGATGTGGCCTGCAGCGTAGCTCTCCCACGTGTTCGGGTTGTTGCCGCGCGTCGTTTCAAGGCGATGCGCGACGTTACGCTCCCCTCGCTGGGAGCATCTTTGGGCTTCACGTAGGAGAACACCGTGGAGCTCTCAACAAGTGGAGCGATATACGTTGGGCATCCAGTCGAACAGAATGTGCTACAACACAGTGTTCTTCACTTATTTTCAGAGGGGGCGCGGGGGGCAATTTCGCCGATAGGACATCATTGGTGCGAGTGGCCGCCGCCACACATTTTAAACAATTGGGGTTTGACAGCAGCACGACGAAAGGGGGGTGTTTTCACACGTTGTGTATTGTCGGGGGCCGCACGTCAGAGGCCGCGCTAAAGGCCACCGGGGCCGCCATTGGCCCGCAGGGCTTGCAATGAAGAACGTTGCGCTACAATCTTAAAACATAATTTATTTAGAACTGCTTTGTGTGTAGTGTGCTGTCCTTCCCCCGCACCTCCGATTAGCACTGTCGGCTACGTGCGGTACGAAAGAGGTTCAACATGCATATAAAACACATCGGAGAGCCACAGAGCACGACCCGACGCAGTGGCAAATAGCACGTCTGGACCAGGCAAAGTTTAACTTTGGGATCAGCAACAGAGGTGCGGGACACGAGGAAAATCCCTCTCCCACCCCCCACGGATAAATGGATTTGCACATAAGAGGATGATGGACAAGATGTGTTTGTGTAAGTCTGCTTAAGTATATGGGTTCCTATATATAAAGTATTATAAAGATTACATCTACATGTCTATTGGGGCCAACCAAAGAATAACCGTAAAGACTCAGGAGTTGCTTTGTCATACATCATGTTGCTGTAACACTCTGATCATGAACAGATGTCATGGACTCCTTGTGCAGCACAGTGCGGCCGAAAGATGTGTGAAGGACCCTATTTTATTATGTTTTATTTTTATTATTTTATTACTTCCCTTCTACGTGACTTTACCGAAAGAACCAAGAAGATGGTCCCTAACCAATTAGCCATGCAGCCACTACTACTATCCCTCTCACTAGCTCTAAACAGCCAGCCAATCAGCCACTAGTACTAGCCCTTCTACTGACCTTAACCAATCAGCCAATCAGCCACTAGTACTGACCCCTCTACTGACCTTAACCAACCAGCCAATCAGCTACTAGTAGTAGCCCTTCTACTGACCTTAACCAATCAGCCACTAGTACTGACCCTTCTACTGACCTTAACCAACCAGCCAATCAGCAACCAGTAGTCGCCCTTCTGGTCCTAATCGACCAACTAGCCCCTGGGGTCGGCAACCTGCTGCTCCGGAGCCGATTGCGGCGAATCTTTAAGGACTGCTTCCTCGTGACGTTATTCAGATACAAAGCGGCTCTTAAAATATATATATTTTTTCACCAAATTCGAAAAAAATGGCTCTTCTTGTTATTTTGGTTTGCCGTCGCCTGAACTAGCCAATAGAACTATTCCTCCCGCAGACTGACAAACTAGCGATAAAGCCACTAGCACTCGCCCTTCTGTGACCCGTATCAACCAATTGGCCAGTAGTACTATCTCTCCAAATGACCCTACCCCAATCCACGTGTATACTTGTACACGAGGCACGGCAGTGGAGTCGCGAAGTGTGCCGGCGTGTGCGTGCGTGCCGGCGTGTGTGCGCGTGCGCGCGTGTTGACGTGCGCGTGTTGGCGTACGGGACACACTGAAGCCGAAGACATCGGCGTACTCCTGCATGAGTCGCTTCACCAGCGTGCTCTTCCCTGCGCCCGACGGACCACTCAGCACAACCGGGCGAGGACCCATCATTCCTGGAGAGACAGCAAGGCACATGTGGTGGCGGCAGCGGCACAAAGTACGTTGCATCAGCGGTCGCATCGGCATTGTCTCACACGCACCAAGTCAGTGCGGACACACGCGTCGAGGATGACTGAATATGTAAAATCAGGATGATGATGAACCTATGGCCCACGACTTCAGAGTTTATCTGTCGCTACTGCATAGGTTGTTGTGGTTGTGCTGTGTAGCTCTCAGATGAGCTTCCTGGGTGTACCGAGTATTTTTAGTTTTTAGTTTGTTGTCTTTCCACGCACCTCTGAAGAGCACGGTTGGCTACGTACGGTGCGAAAGAAGTTCAACGTACATACATACATAGCTCTCAAATTAACTTTCTGGGTGTCCTGAGAATTGATCGACACGATGTCTGATGTTTCACTCCAGGTGCTGGGAGCTTCTTCAGTAGATGATTCTAAATGCTACTGCGTAAGTTTTCGCGGGAGCACTGTGTAGCACCGATGAGTTTCCGCGTTGAACCACGTGTTGTTGGTCGGCACGATGGTTCTGAAAAGCTCCCAGGACGTTGAGAGAAACATTAGACTATGCCAATCTAGACATGGTACAACATACCTGTCAACCCCTTATCAGTGCCTACCATCTTACAGGCCATTTCAGACCTTATTGGTCACCCCGTGCCCCTTATAAATCTCAACATTCATCCTACAAAGTCTCATCACAAGGGAGAAACACAAAAAAATTTGCCAATATATTTTTTGATACTTTTTTTTACTCAATTTCCCTGTACAAGAATATGGGTCAACTGTATGAGTTGACAGGTATGGTACAATCCAACCACACATAAGAGCGTTATGTGGAATTCCACCCCTTTGCACATCCGCAACAGCAAATGCCCTCTGAGTTTTATTAAACAACTGTTTGGTCAGGCTTTCGAGTAGCGTTGATCTCATACAAACTAAAGTTTAGTTTGTATGAGATAATTTTCACAAAAGTTACCGTGTTGCCTCCCTATCCAATTACGGGAAGACGGAGCGACCCACACCTCGTGAAGGTGGTCTCAGGGCTGTCAGACATGTTTAATGAAAACAATACTGAGGGAAAAAAAAACACTTCAACTTGACTCTCAGGTCCGCTAAACTAAAACTAACCTATTTGTTATTTTACCAGCTAAGGCCCACTGAGCTATACTGCATAGCTCTTTTTCAGAAGCGACCTGGCCACAAATGATCGCCCAACGAAGTGGCTCATCATCACGTGGAAATTTACAGCAGCCAAATAATCTAAACGTGTGTCGATTATAAATGTGGCGGGTAAACCCGGAGGACCCAGAGTAAAATCTACGTGACCACGGGGAGAGAGAACACGCAAACTTCAAAGATACAAGCATCAGGTTCGGGATCGAACCCACGACCTCCTGTTTACCAGGCAAGGTAGTTAACATTTCGCCAAAGAATAAAAAGAGTTTCGTTTTATTTGCATTTTTGTAAGTGATTTGTTTACCTTTCCCATGCTTTGCACTCCTATGGTGTCTTTTGTATCGTTTGTTGTTGTAACGTTCTGACCCGCCCCTACTTTTTAAACAGTCAAAGTGTTCATAATAAAGGTTTTTGGGTCAGATCGCGTTATTTATAAATGTGTCGTAACCCTCCACCACCCGACACGGCCAAACAGTAAAAAATGTGTCACGTTTTTCAAAGGACAAAATAATTCACTTCTTTAGCCCACCGGTGTGCTGTAGAGAGAATCAACGGCATTTTAAAATTTGAGTAGTACGACGTTTCGCTGATAATTACAATCAGCTTCATCGGGCAAGAATCCAGTCAAAGTGTTGTCACTTTTGCCGTCGTCATCACGTCGTGCGATCAAATAACCCATGTGGATCTCTCTCGCACAGAAGCGCAACCCCTCCACGCTAAAAAAAAACGCAGCCACGGAAGCGGATATCACAGAGCTACCGCCCGAGATCCCTTCAAGGTCCCAATTTCAAACACCCGCTCTCTTGCCATTTTAAGAGTAAGTGTTCGTGGCGTGAAAAATAAAAAATGACATTTTAATTCTCGTGGCTGGAATGCAGCCAAATCAAGTGCAGCACCACACTTAATTAACGCGATTGTGTTTCTTTGTGTGCGTAGTCATTGGTGACTGGGCTGTACCGAAATCAATTCAATACACTTGGGTTTAATCACAGCAGGTCGCTGGCTACCTGGATTTTAACTCAGGCTCTCAGTGGACCTTTGGGTCACCCGTTCACCTTCTGTAATTGGTCCCGATGCAACAGTGAAGAGGAACAGATCAGATTAAGGTGCTTAGTGCACTGGATGCACACCGTGGGTTTATTATCCACGCAACGTCACATTTGAGAGTGGAAAGGGTGGTGTCGAGTGTAGGCAGGGAGAGTGAACTTGGTAAACCCGTAGGCAGATTCATACTTATCTTGAAGTCAACCAAATGTTCCCACGTGCCAATCGCGCACGAGCGTTATCTCACTTTGCTTCCACGGTGCTGTCAGCCACGCTGGGCACGTGCGGAGATGTGCTTCGTGCAACCTTATTGTTCAGTGCGTGCTTTCGTGTGGAGCAAATGCCACAAATGATTTTATTTACCGTATTGAATGCGTTCGCTTGCTCGGAATTACATTCTTCTTCTTTCGTACGGCTGATGTAGACGCAGAGCAACAACTACAATGTAACCTCCAGGTGGTCAAGCCAAATAACCGCGTCAGGAGCAAATCGCTGTAATGTGTCCTTCGTATTTGTGGATCGGGTATAGTGTCGTTATCCGTTGTTACGGTCTGTTCTGGTTGACCCACAGTCACACACGACTGGAGAGTTTTTAATTTTCCATTTTGTGCATCAGGTATTCGCATCTGCTGCAGCCATGATTTGTGCAGTGGATGCGGTTTAGGGTGGACTATGAGCTACACTGAAGATAAAAACCAGGGACTTCAATTGAGAAACAGCAACAGGAAAGCGTGGATTTGAGAACTTAGGCTGCGTTAGCGACGTCCTTCTAATCGTTTTAAGAAAAGAGAGTTGGGGCTTTGACAGGAACGGTCATGGGCGATGGTGAATAATAATAATGGGAGTGACGGTCAAGGAATGGAATGCGTCCGGGAGGATTTCCACTGAGGAGATAAGACAATGAAATCAGAGAGTAAATTTACATTAACAATTCGAGTACGACGTTTCGCTGGTGATTACAACCAGCTTCTTCATCAGATGATAGCCTGGATTTACTCTCCCAACAAACCCGTGTGCTGAACTAGTAACTAATTGGCACGTTCTGTTTACGTGACAAACCTTACTAATTGGCTGTGTCGGGTGGTGGCGGGTTTAACGACACGTCTATATTTACACAATCTAACCCAAAAAAACTTGAACGATGAAATTAGTTCATGCGCAGGTTCTGGGTGGAGTATTATACATCGAGAAGGTCTTCATGCTTCATCTAGAAGTTGGATTGATCAAGGCTGAACCATGTCTCCGGTTGAAGTGTATTACCCACAGACAGAAAGGATGCCGTGAATGATTTCCAATGCTAATGTTATACAGTCAGATATTTATAGACCACCTTTGTACATTACATCATCGGTACACATTATTCTTTTATAAATGTATTTTATCCTAGGGACTGCGGATAATTCGAATCTAATGCACACAAAATTCACCCCGTGTGCATGAGCATTGCAACAACGATGCTTGGAAAAATAATACAAACATTAATTATATAATAATAGTTTACAACTCTTTGTTGGATGAAGGTCTTCCCATGCTGTCTGTGACGGGGGGGGGGTTGTTTGACCATACTTCACCACGCTAGTAAGTGCAGATCGGTGAAGGAGGCCCAGGATCCCAGGATCGGTTCAGTTATCGCTCGCCAATGATGTTAGCCACGGCCAAGAGTCGAACTTAAGCCTCCAGGTTCGGAGGCAGTGTGATAACCACGATGCCACCACTCCACGCACAATACAAGTACCTTCTCAAATTATTTAAAGTTGACGGTTGTCCTCTTAAGAAGGTAAACGTAGTACTGTACTGCAATACATTTCAAGATTAATATATAATTAAACACAGACTGACCAAAACATTTTTCATGATGCTACTCGTGACACTCCCATGTGACATGAATAAAAAAAAACATCGCAACGAGATTTTTTGTTTTACAAAAGCTGTGAAGAGCGTAAGGAGGCGTGGAGAGATGGGTGCTTGGAATTGCGGCAAGTGGACCGAGTGCGCAGGAAGCGTTGCTAGAAGGGACAGACCGCCGGTGGTCGAGACAAATGACGGAACGGCAGCCAAACGAGGGAGTACGCCCAAAAGGATGTTCACTGCGGCGATGAATAAAATTGGGCGTCACGGTGGCGAGATGTTAACTACCTTGCCTGGTATGCAGAGGGTCGTGGGTGCGATCCCGACCCTGACGCCTGTGAATTTGGAGTTTCCATGTCTCTCTCTCTCTCCGCGTGGTCGTGTGGATTTTTCTCCGGGTCCTTCGGTTTTTCCCCCCACATTTAGAATCAATGTGCATTTCGAGAAATTTGGATACTGCTACAAATTTCCACGCAATAAGCCACTTCGTCGAGCTATAATTTGTGGCCAGGTAGCTTCTGAAATCGAGCTACACAGCTTAGTGGGACCTTGCCTGGTGAAATAAAAAGTTTAGTCTAGTAAAATCAATCAGCTTACTTGAGAGAGCTAGATTGACACGCCCTAAGCAAGCACACTTACAATAATCCCTCCGGGCTCTGCAGTAGTAATAATAATCATAGCAATGCAATTTGTAATGCACGCAGTATTTCACAAGCCATTAATGACCGTGACTCTGAGATGTCCCAGCCAAACTCAGCGTTGCTCTAAAGCCGCCGGGGAAGGTGGTGGTGGGTGGGGGTCTTTAAGTGTCTCTTGAAAGGCGACGCAGATTTAATGCCGTGAAATTGCAGTGGTAACTCGTTTCTTTAGAACTGGTTTTTGTGTTTATTTTGTTGTCGCCCCCCCCCCCCCGCCGCACCTTCGATTGGCACGGTTGGCTACGCACAGCGCAAAAGAAGTTTAACGTACTCTTTGGTTCTTTCGGTAGTCACATAGACAGAAAATAAATTCAATAATAGAATACGCCTAAGAGGCGTTGGGTCTCTGTGTGCCTATGTTGTGTGTCTCTCTCTGTGTGAGTCTCTCTCTGCTTGTGTGTCTCTCTGTGTGTCTCCATGTCTGTGTTTTGTCTCTCTCTCAAATTTAGCAATCTTTGGAAGAACGTAATCAACCAGGTAAGGTGCTGACTGTTGTGTTAGCCGACCCTCTGTGTTTGGTTGCATTGTATTTCTAAGTTCACTAGGTTTGTGTTCTACCTGATGACGGTTGCTTGTGTTGCAATCGAAACGTCCTTAACTATTATTTAATTAATTTTCTTTCTACGCGACTTAACCGAAAGAACCAAAGAGTAATTCCTGCAGTCACGAAAGCTTCAAATCAAGTTTGAAGTTTAACATAGTATGTATGTTGAACTTCTTATAGCCTTGCCTCACCAGTGTTAGACTAAAAAACACCAAAAGGCGACCAGCACAAGGACAATGCACACATCAAAGCATTCATGGCTCGGGTCGAGACGTTTATTCTATGGGACCCTTTCTGCCATCATCAAGGTGATGAAAAGATGAATAAGCCTATGGATTTCTCATAATCTTAAGGCTGGCATAAAGGGTCCCATAGATGTTTATATGAGTCACCAGTGCTATCAAACGCTCTCGATCCACCTTAACTTTAGTTTCTCACCGCATTCGAGCGAGGTCTTGATTGCAATCATAAATCCAAGAACAAAAAGGTATTTGCACCAAAGGAACATTCATTGGAAAGTGTGATAAAAAAATATCCTTCACAATATAATTACAATTTACCACCCTGTATAACTGAATGATGAAAAAAAAACACGTATTGGAAATATAACACTTTGACAATAATAAAAAGTGTTTTTGCCAATCCACTGCTGAATTTACGCCCTCCCCCTGGCTGTGTTGGTTGTGGGGGTTGTTTAACCAAACTTCACGCTGGTTAAACACGCAGTAGTCGGCTTTCACGACCGATACCATCACAGAGTTTTTTTGGGTTAGATCGCATAAATATAAATGTGTCGATAAACCCACCACCACCTCCCGACACAGCCAATTAGTAAGGTTTGTCAAGTAAACAAAACATGCCAATTCGTCACTAGTTCAGCACACCGCGAGTACTCGAATTGTAAATGTTGCAGTGGCTTTACTCTCCAACACACTGGAGTGCTGAAATGGTAATGAATTGCCATGTTTTGTTTACGCGACAAACCTTACTAATTTGCTGTGTAGGGTGGCAGCGGGTTTAACGACACTTTTATATTCACGCAATCTAACTCGAAAAAAAACTATATTATGCATACTTTACGCTGTTGTCAGCGCGGGTTGATGAAGAACCCATGGACTTATTCAGATGTTTCTCGTCACTGATGGTGGTAGCTCTGGCCAACAATGGACCTCAGGCGGCCGAGACAAACGACGCACGACAGCCAAAAAGTGAGCGAAGTCGACGGAGCGATGAAATCGGCTCACGCGCAAGGAGGAGCGCGGTGGATGTTGAGCAGCGCCGCACCACGATTGATGCTGACAACGTGGGGCGGGGAAACCTTCATCCGGCGAGTGGATAGGCAATGGCTGATTATGATGATAATTACTGTTAACGGTGATTTTATTACAAAAAAATTGAAGCCCTTCGAAACGCGTGCGTCTGATATGGCGCGTACTCACCCTTAGCGGTGGTCTTCTTCTCGTAGACCTTTCAACAAGTGTGCGCCCGTTCGTGTGCGCGTGTGCATGTGTGTGGATGTGCCTCTGGTTCGCAGCTCGTTGTTTACTGTAATTCTCACCTAGCCACCGGCAACAAAAAAAAGAAGAGCACTTGCACCTCCCCAGAGTACCTTCTGTGAGCTTGCGTGCACTCGCTGATCCGATTGAAGCGGATTATTGTAACCTCCGTTCCAATTCCCGGCGGTTCCCCCTTGTGTGTGGCGAGCCCAGGAAATGAGCAGCGTTCACAACAACGTGTTCATATTGAGGATATTTTTTTTGAACACATCACGTCTAAGACTACGCAAATCAGCAAGTGATTTTTTTTTTACAAAATATTCATCATAAAAGAGGTGAAGTGGCCGGGTTGGCTCGGAGAACGGAGCGCTGAGCTCACAACCGCTGCCAAGGTTGGGTTTGAATTCGGGTTTCAGCTGCCCGTGATTGAACCAGGTTTCTCAAGCGTATTGAGTTGATGGTCTTAGCCCAATCAGCAATGACTGCACAACAACAAATCACTTATTACATTAAATTTACTTTTGCTTTTCATTTGGCTCAATTCCAGATCTGTGAAAATTAACGATACGTGAGATTGTCATGCAATGGACATTTCTACGTGGCAGGGCGGGTGGGAAAATGCACACTTCGAGTGTGGATACAAGAGGACACTTAAGACTTCAGAAAAAAAGTTCTGCGATAGCCCAGGTCCTGCGATAGCTCAGGACCTGCGATAGCTCTGTTTTGCGATAGCACCATCTCTTCTCCCTAGGCCATCCTCCTGCTACGCCTTGCCGCCATCTACGACCCGGCCAACCCCTATCACGATGGCACCGCGGTGGTGAGATGGCACCGCGGTGGTGAGATGGCAACGTGGTGGCGAGATGTCAACTACCTCGCCTGGTATGCAGGAGGTCGTGTGTCGATCCCGGCCCTGACGCCTGCTGTATATTTGGAGTGTGCATGTTCTCCTGATGGGCTCGTGAATTTTTGTCCAGGTCTTCCGGTTTTCCCCTCCACATTTAGAAACATGCGTTTAGAGTATTTGGCTGCTATAAATGTCCACGTGATGATAAGCCACTTCGTTGAGCTATCATTTGTGGCCAGGTCGCTTCTGAAAAAGAGCTGTATAGGTCAGTAACCCTTATCTAGTAAAATCAATTAATTAATACTATCCCAACCCCTATCACTACCCCAACCCCTATCACTACCCTGATCCTTTTCACAACCCCTATCACTACCGCAAACCCTATCACTACCCCTACTACCCCTATTACTACCCTTATTACTACCCCATCACTACCCCAACCACTATCACTACCCCGACCACCCTTATTACTGCCCAAGACCGGTTCAAATAATCGTCACTGGTGTTGGCCGTGAGCGGAAAATCGAACTCGGGTCGCCGGGTTCATCGCGCTAATCACGACACTACCGCACCCCACTAAACACACCAGGACACACAATGTCATTGATATTGGCCGAACATCTCAATGCTAAAAAGAATGACCTCCAAATGACTCAAGTGGGATTACAGAGCAGCTGCACGAGCAGCAGCAATATCGCCCCCTGTCACCCTTCCTGCGAAAGCTCAGCAGGACCCTCATGGAAAAGTCTCGAGACTCGGTGAGGATCTCGGAGTAAAGAAGCGAAATCAAAAATAAGTTATATTGATAGAACATTCCGGATAAGGTTGTGGAAAACTATATATATAAAAAAAAACTATGTCTGGGTGTGTCAGGGGATTATTCTGTCAATCTGCGAGTTTTAGGATTTTATTTTACCAGGTAAGGCCCACTGAGCTATGTAGCTCCTTTTCAGAAGCGACCTGGCCACAAATTATACCCCAACAAAGTGGCTTAGCATGTGGAAATGTATAGCAGCCGCCAAATACTGTAAAAGCATGTTGATTCTAAATGTGGAAAGAAAAACCGGAGGACTCTGAGAAAAAACCATGCTACCACGGGGAGAGAGACACGCAAACTCCAAATATACAACAACAGGCGTCAGGGTCGGGATTGAATTCACAACCTCCTGTATACCAGGCGAGGTAGTCGACATCTCGCTCAGAGCACTGGGCTGGCACAGCTGAGATCCTGGATTAGAATCCTGGTTTCAGTCACGAGTATAAAATTAGTAACCAAGTTTGGAAGCCCGCAGTAGTGACCCCATGTATCGACTTGCCCTCCCTTTTCGATGTGGAATTTCCACCACCGATGTATGGCTGTAAATAAGACAGACGAGCATGGCTGATCAAGAGCCAATCGAATATTACCGATGCTGACAACGTATTACACGCACTGTGCACTTAGCAATATTAATGCTTGTGGACGTCATTTACTGATAGTTCATGAAGCCTGTCTTCGCCAGGCAAACGTTTTTAAGAAATTTCATCATTAAGCTGATATGATTCTTTCACCATTTTTATCTACGATCAGACACTAACTACTCCTAACATTTGTATTTTTCCGCACAAAAAATTTCCGACGACTTGCTTCAAAATAAACCGCTCCATTTAGAGATTCCATAATTTTTTCAAATTATTCAGATTTTAAAATAAAATGCTTCTTTTTTTCATCCAAAACCGCTTTAACCCGAAAGATTAAAAAAAATAGAACAATGAATGGTTCTCGCTTCAACGTTATTTGCGGTTGAGTGCTTTTTAAAACGAAAAAACCCCGCAATATTATAACGGTTTCTGAATGACACCCACAAACATGTACATGGGGCACTTAAAGTCGAGATTTGGGGGTTTTAAAATGAAAGATCTCAAATTTTCTGATTTTTATTCCTCTTGTTTGTCCTAAAAGCGACCCGTGTACCAAATGTCAACTTTCTACCTGGTCGGGAAGCACCTTGGCGCTTTTTGAGGCGTACACATGAAGGCCTTTATTTATATAATACATGGATATCAACAGAGAGCATAAACCCACGTGCTGTCAGTCTACATCGATTAATCGAATATACCGTGGATTATCACAAGGATTGCGATGCATTACATGGAATCGTGTGGGAACACGTTCCGATTTACGTCGTTTG
>CM025627.2:6754752-6782129 GCA_014621495.2 Entosphenus tridentatus
TGTGACGTCATATTTTAAGGGGGGGTCTGACTTTTTGTGACGCCGTGTGACGAGGAGGGGGGGTCAAAAATCCTACAATACCGCGTGACGTCATTTATGGACGGCCCCTATGTGTGTAGGTGCTACTTGCGAAATGCACTTGGCCCTATAGTCTGTTAAGGCTACACATGCATTTAGATTATTTTGCTGCTATAATTTTGCACTGTTGAAAAGTTAATATCACAGCCCGCTTTACCTGGTAAGATTGTACAAAGTTTAGTTTTATTTCTATATAAATTTTAAAAGTGATGTGTTTACCTTTCCTACACTTTGCACTCCCTGTTTTTGTATTGTTTTTTTTGTAACGTTCTGACCCCCTCTTCCTCTCTTCACGCGAGACATTCCGTGTATAAAAGAGCTTCATAGCTCATCGGATTCCTCCAGCCTCGAATAAAAATTCCAATTGTTGAACCCCACGCGGCGCCAGTGACGTCATCGCGCGCACGCGGCGTCGTCATCACGCACGCGGCGACGTAATTACGTGTACGCGGTGACGTCATTACGTGTACGCGGTAACGTCATTCTGTAGACGCGGCGACGTCACCCCGAACCTATAAATGTCGCCACGCGAAAACGTCACCACGTACGCGGCGACGTTCGTCATCACGCACGCGGAGGCGTTACCACGCACGCTGATACGTCATCACGCAGGCTGAGACGTAAGCACGCACGCTGGGAAATCACCACGCACGCTGAGACGTCAGCACGTACGCAATGACGTCAACACGCACACTGAGACGTCACCACGTACGTGACGTTCGTCAGCACGCACGCGGAGGCATTACCACGCACGCTGAGACGTCAGCACGTACGCCATGACGTCAGTACACACGCCGGGACGTCACCACGCACGCTGAGACGTAAGCACGTACGCGGGGACGTCACCACGGACGCTGAGACGTCAGCACGTACGCAGGGACGTCACCACGCACGCTGAGACGTCACCACGCACGCTGAGACGTCACCCCGCACGCTGGGACGTCACCACGCACGCTGGGACGTCATCACGCACGCTGAGACGTCACCACGCACGCCACACTAAATCCAGCCTCTTCCTCTCTTCACATCTCCTCCCTACTCGAAGCTGTAATCTAAAAAAAACCTCAAAAAAACTGTTAAGCATGTGATTTCCGCCGAATATACTTAGGGCTGAAGAGGGGAGGGGTGGAATACTTCGTTAAAAAAAAACCTAAATCGCCAGCCAACGTTCTTACTTCGTGTATCACCACCATCATCATCACCACCACCACCACTGCGTTTGTTGTAACATTTGTTCGGGTTGGAGCGAACACCGAAGATCCGAGCTTCTGCTGCTGCTGCTGCTGCGATGATGATGATGGTGGTGATGATGAAGATGTCTTTAGAGTCTTAGAGAAGCCGAGCGGTGGTGTTGGTGTGGGATGTTGTGCTGAAGCGGCCCTCACACTGAGTAAGCAAGAAGTCTGCTGTGTTGTTGTTGCTGTTGTTGTTCTTCTCTAGCTAGTTTATCATTGTTGTGTGTCTGCTCGACACAACGTAGAGTGTGTCACAGTCGTAATCGGTGTTAGGTTGGAGGGGGGGGGGGGTCGTTTTGTTGTTGACTCACTCCGCCTGTTTGGGCCATACTTCACCACTGTATGTCACACTACGAGGCGATGGTGTCACGCACAAGGTGTGTAGAGTAGACGATGTGGTATAGAAATCGGTGTCTATACAATGTGGTATAGACCGGTGTCTATACAATGTTGTTAAATTCGCTGCTGGATGAAAGGGCCTTAAAACCCAACGCTGTGTCGTCGTGGGTCGTGCGAGCGTCGTTTGACCATACTTCACCGCCCTGGTCAATGGCAAGTTGTAGTGAAGTGGGATTGTGATGTAAAGCTTTCGTGACTGCAAGGTTTTCATATTATTGGTTCTTTCTTGCTGTGTTTTTCACACCTGATGATGGTTGCTTGTGTTGCAGTCGAAACGTCGTGAGAATTGTATTGTTTTATATTTTTATTATTTTATATATTTTTTATTTTATTGTTTCCCTTCTACGTGACTTTACCGAAAGAACCAAGAATATGGAATTGTTGTTGTTGGTAGCAGCCGGGGTTGGGACTCGAACTGGGGTTTCGCCAGAACCGTACTTTACTTGGCTGTGGGCCCACGTTGCAACCCGAAAGTAAAAAAAAAGCCGACTGCTGATCGCCACCGCAAAGTGGAATTCGTTTTATCGACCCGGAGTGATGGGCCGAGGCTACGTCCTACGGATTCATGCGTAAATCGCACTTGTTGGCAGTAGTACGGTACCGTATGTCAATAATTATGTAATTTATTTTTCCAGGAAAGCCTCAAAACTCGATGTAATACAATCAAGCTTATGTTAAAAATGCAGGACAGTACGTATTGTATTGACATTTCTAGTATTCCTGATATACTTTCTATATATATAGACTTACATAGACTTATATAGATTTTTGCGTTTTGTCTACAGTCAAACTGTCTTATAACTGACATGAAACAGGTTCTGAAACGGGGCTATTATAGCTCAGTTGGCCTTACCTGTTAAAATAAAATCATGTTGAAACCTCTTGCTATTACCACTATAAAGAGTTTGAATCTCAGAAGCCAAGCAAGGGTAGCTCTCAGCCTGGCAAGCACATAGATGGGTGACTACCACCAACACCAACCAACCACGTGGTTTGCCACAGGGTTTGTGGTGGAGGCGCTGCGAGGTGTCACCTGGAGGTTGGCAGTGCCACTGTGAACCCCCTTCATACTCTTTGGTGTTTTCGGTAAAGTCACGTAGGTAAATTTTTGTAAAAAATGAAACCACGACGTTTCGGGTGCAACACAAGCGTCCTTCTTCAGGTGGGGACAACTTAGCGAAAGCACAACCGCTTAAGTGTGTCCTACACCAAAGAGTATGAATCCTTGCAGTCACGAAAACTTCAAATCTAGAATTAACCCCCTTCCTACACAGCGTGCACGACTTGGGGTTTTTGGGTTCGATCGCTTAAGTATATGAATGCGTGGGTAAACCCGCCACCACCCGACAGCCAATGTTGGTAAGGTTTGTCACGTAAACAGAACACGCCAATTCGTTACAATCTGAGCACTCAGATTGTAAATGTTGTGGCTTTTCTCGAATTGGCGTCTTCTTTTTACGTGACAAACCTTGCTAATTGGCTGTGTCGGGTGGTGGCGGGTTTAACGACACATATTTACATGATATAACCCAAAAAAACCTGTATTATGGATGATATTGGTCGTGAAAGTCTACGTGTTAAACTGACTTGGGTTTGTCTCTCCGGGTTCCGAAGAACCACCCGCACGGAGGCAGACTCTCACTCGTGGATTTGGCGAAACGTCGCAACGTAGCCGGGACCCTCCTGAATTTTAACTCGAAAACACTTAAGGATCTCCATGCCACAGGCCACAAGACTTTTCTAGCGTTAATAATAATTGATATTGATAAAGCGCCCTTAAACAATCGTTCTCAGGCCGCTATGCATGGAAATGCGGAAAATAGTTTAACAGCAACCAAGGAAAGAAGAAGTCAGGATGACGTTCGAAAATAACTAAAGAGAGAGAGACATTTTAAGCGAATATGTTTTTAGTCGAGATTTGTAGTGCCTCGAAGTCCCGACCTCGACGGGGCAAGGAGTTTCAGAGTTGAGGTGCGGCAATTGCGAAGGCACCGTCACTCCAATTGTGAAGCCTAGACCGTGGTGACGGTGAGCAAAGCACAATCTGAGGATCCGAATGATCTTGATGGAAAATATATGGCTGAAGGAAGTCATAAATGTTGTGAGGAGCAAGTCCATTTAAGGCCTTGAATATCAGCAAGAGAATGTTAAAATCAGTGAAGGGACAGGAGCATAGGTGTTATGTGATTCTTAAAGTTTGTACCAGTTAGCACCCTGGTGGCCGCATTTCTGAACATACTGCGGACTGTTTAGGAGCTTGCTCGGGGTCAATGCAGGATAAAACAAATGCGTGGAGCAGTCTTTCGTTGTCTGCACTTGGAAGGATGTGACTGAGCCGGTGTACACTGGCCATCCGCACATTCAATATGTTTACTGAATAATACTGTTGGAAAGAAAATGTATAGAGTTAAGTTGGGTTTGGCTCGAACACATCGCTAGACGGGATGATGGCACATGGACAAGAATTGTGATGGAACGGCATCCAAAGGAGATAATTCGTCAAAGAGGGCGGCCACTGTGGAGATGGAGCGGTGAGATCAGTTCATGCGCAGGAGCGAGCTAGATGGACGGTAGCCGCAGTGGACCGTGCGGGGTGGTGACGGCATGGGGAGTCGAATAGACAGTGGCTGACGATTATAAAAACAATTGTGCTATCTGTCATTGATTATTCATTGCAATCTTTGACGTGACCGCGGCGCTGAGATGGTTTCACCTTTTTGAAGCACGCAGATCGCCGCGGAGTCAAAGGAGGAGAAGCCATGGAGACGTCGGTTTCACACGCGGGGAGTACCACGCACGTGAGCTTCGTGTGCCAGCGCTGCAACCAGCCGCTCAAGCTGGACACTTCGTTCGACACGCTCGACAATCACACGACCGGCGAGCTCACAGGCAAGCCTCCTGTTTCTCGACGTCGCATTCCCACAGCTGCGCTGTGTGTGTGTGTAGTAACACGTGGGGAGCACTAGTGTAAGTGGTTAATGATTTTCACTCCAAACCAGGTGACTCAAGTCCAATACCCGCTAAACTTAGATTTAAAACTCATTTCTTTAGAACTGT
Organism: Entosphenus tridentatus; assembly: GCA_014621495.2. Lineage (NCBI taxonomy): Eukaryota > Metazoa > Chordata > Hyperoartia > Petromyzontiformes > Petromyzontidae > Entosphenus > Entosphenus tridentatus. The sequence goes on from CM025627.2 coordinate 6,759,522, forward strand.
TTTTTGAGTTTAGATTGTTGTCTTTGCCCCTGCAACTCCGATTAGCACGGTTGGATAAGTACGTTGCGGGAGAAGATCAACATACATACATACAATGGCCAACGTCAGTAGATCAAATCTGCCTGTCCGCCTGATGACGCTAGTTGTAATTACTGGCGAAACGTCATACTCGGATTGTAAATGTAGATTTGCTCTCCAACACACCGGTGTGCTGTGCTAGTAACGAATTGGCATGTTCTGTTTACATGACAAACCTTACAAATTTGCTGTGTTGGGTGGTGGCAGGTTTAACGACACATTTATACTTATGCGATCGAACCCAAAAAAACGATATTATGGATAAGTAGATGAATGCACGAACCGGTGGTGGGCCTGCCCAAGGCCGACTCAGCCTTGGCACGCCGTGTTACGAACCTGATGACTCGGGTTGATGATTCAGGTTCGATTTCTGGCTATGGTTCATATTGGTGATGAGTGATTTGAGAATTGGTCCTGGGCCCTCCCCTAGGCTAACTTGGACTTAAATGAGCATCTGGTGCAGTGTTGAAACATCAACACTGGGGAGATAAAAGGCGACCGGGCATGATGCTACCCTCGCCACCCTTTTGTGTGCCCGTGTCGGCCTTCATCGGTGCTCAATAACAGCCTACAGGGGATCTTTGTTTCTAGGCAACGGGAGGCCACTCCATGCGGGCGGTGGTATGACTGAGTGGTAACCCATTTGCCACTTGTTACAGATGTACTCTGTTCGAGCCCAGCGGCCACCCTGGTTCATACTGTGGATGTATTACCACAATCTAAAGATTATAAATTGCATTTTTTACCCCTGCATTTGAAAGGAAAAGTTGGTGGTATCTTGCAATCCGGTACTTTGTGTGTGTGTGAGACCTTATTTGTATAACGTAATTGAAACTGGGGACATGTTTGGGCTGCATTTGACTTTCCGGAGGATCTTGTAATGTGCAGAATGTGGTGAGCATAAAATACACGCCATCTGCTTCACATAGGTGTGCGTTAAAGGTTCTATGAAGTTATTTAAAAGAGTTAGGCCATGTGCACTGGTGTCACGATCCATTTACCACATTTTTAAACATTTCCTGTAAATGACTTAATTGGGTTAAACCACATAACAAGATCACTTCTCACTGGCAGACTCTTAATTGTCTGTGAAACAGCGCCTTCGTGATAGCCTCACGTTCTACGAACGTAATGTATACTGCATGTTCCAATTCGATTTTATTGACTCCCAGAGGGTCAGATTTCATGTACATTTTTCTAGTACCTGGGATTCCAGTGTTTACGGAACCACAGTTAAGGCGTGAAATACATCTGTTGTGAACATATTCTCAATGAAGTTGTGTAATATTTTTTATTACACTAACACATTTTTTTTTGTTCCTGGGTAGTAATTGTTATTTCCTAATTGCTTATGCCTCAAAAATACAGAAAATGGCTATTATTCCCTACAAAATTTGCTTTTGTGACCAGGACAGTGATACTTAGAAATGTACCTGTTTATCAGAACATTATAGATAGATTCAGTGCTGAGTAAACTTGGAGTAACTTCTAGAACATTCTAGAACTTTCCAGTAATATAAATAGTAGTATAAATACAGGGGCCTTAAGCCCACCAGTTCGGTTTAGTTCCAGCTGCCTAAGTGGATACATATCTGCATTTTTCTGAGATGGCATCAAGAGGCTGCAAGCATCCGGCAAACACATTTTGCTATGTCTGCGGCCAATTTATCAAGACAAGAACGAAAAAGTACTCGGTGGAAGCATCTGCTAAGATGTGTGAGGCCTACAAGGCATATTTCCACTGACCACTCAAGCAACTGCTACTTCTACATGGTGGACCCTTCCAAACGTCGGACTGGCAAGAATGCACCTGCTGTCATGTATCCGGACCTTCCTTCATCCATTGCCTCGGGGCCCCACTGCCATGAGCTCCTCGTACCCATTCCTCCGAAGAGAGAGCAGCCGTCTTTAGAAGAGAACAGCAAGTCCGAGAGCGAGGAAGACGTTGTAGATCCAGATGACAATTTCAGAGGTGGAGCTGACGAGAGAAACCCATACTACCTTAACCAAAAAGACCTCAACGACTTGATCAAGGATCTTGGTCTTACCAAGTCCAATGCCGAGCTTTTGACGTCGAGGCTCAAGCAGTGGAACTTGTTGGATAAAGTGTGCAAGTCGCAGATCAGAGGAAGCGCCACCAACCTTTTTGCAGCTTCACTCGTCAAGATGGGGTTTGCGTCTGTCACAATGTGATGAGTCTGTTCGAGGCAATCGGAATCACCTATAACCAGAATGAGTGGCGCCTCTTCATTGACAGCTCATCCAGGAGCCTCAAAGCCGTGCTGCTCAATAATGGTAACAAGTTCCCATCTCTTCCCCTGGCACACTTGGTGCACCTCAAAGAGGATTGCAACAACATCAAGACCTTACTGGACGCCTTGAAGTATGATAAGTACGGCTGGGAGGTCATCGGAGACTTCACAATGGTGGAATTCCTGATGGATTTCCAAGGCGGTTTTACCAAGTTTCCCAACTCTCTTTGTATTTGGGACAGCAGGGACACCAAGGCGCACTACCACAGGCGGGACTGGCCACAGCAGACTGAGTTCTCTGTGGGGAGGAACAATGTCAAGTTGGAGCCACTGGTGGACCTCCGGAAGGTGCTGATGCCACCACTGCACATCAAATTGGGCCTTATGAAACAATTTGTCAGAGCTGTAGATAAGGAGTCGGCAGCCTTCAAGTACCTTCAAGACTTCTTCCCTCAGCTGAGGCTTTGACGCCAGTGTCTTCGTCGGACCACAGATAAAGAAGATCCTGGAGTGCAATGAATTTTCCAAGAAGCTCACTAGTAAGGAGAAAGCGGCTTGGAACAGCTTTGTTGAAGTGGTTCTTGGCTTCATGGGCAATCACAAGGTCGAAAACTATGAAACTGGTTCAGATTTTGGTGAAGAACTACGGCACAATGGGCTGTAGGATGTCCCTCAAAGTCCATATCCTTGATGCTCATCTTTTTAAATTCAAAGAGAACATGGGAGCTTCTTCGGAGGAGCAAGGCGAGCGCTTCCACCAGGATATACTGGACTTTGAACGCCGCTGTCCTTAGTAGCGGCGTTCAAAGTCCAGTATAACGAGAACATGATGGGAGCCGACATTTGGGGGCTGATTCGTGAATGATTTCCAGTACAATCGTAAATGTCGAAAAACTACTCAGTTAAAAATATTTTGTCGTCATTTTTGTATTATTTTAGTATAAAGGCATGTTAATTGTGATTCATATGTTGTAGTTTTATGACTTTATGTGAACGAAAAGACACAAATTCGCCCGTTTTCTCATTGAAAATAGGCAAATTTCAAAATTTCACTGTCCTGGTCACAAAAGCAAAGTTTGTGGGGCATAATAGCCATTTTCTATACTTTTTAGGCATAAGCAATTACGAAATAACACTTACTACCCAGGAACAAAAATTGTGTTACATAGTGTTATAATTGCCACTAGGCATGCTCCACACGGGGAGAGATGCCAGCCCAGAGGACGCAATTGAAAGGCCTCCCTCTCTCATCTTGCACGCGCATCCCCTCGTTGGTCGTGTGATGAGCTCAATAAAAACATAATTATTATTGCCAGTAACTGAACACATTCAGAAAATGAGACTTAAGCCCAGTTTAATGATAAGCACGTTGTTTTAAATGTATGCACATGCTGGGATGCCATGGTGGCGAGATGTTAACTATCTCGCCCGGTATACAGGAGGTCGTGGGTTCGATCCCGACCCTGACGTCTATATATTTGGAGTTGGCGTGTCTTTCTCCCCGTGGTCACGTGGATTTTTCTCCAGGTTCTCCAGTTTTTCCCTCCACATATTGTGTAGTGGGCCTTACCTGGTAAAATAAAACATTGTTCAGTTTTAATAGAACATTTAGGTGTAATGTTTAATTGACGTTATGTGTGTTTTTTTGCAGCCCCCCTTGTGACGGTTACACCGGTGACGAGAGAAGACCCAAGTGTGGACATAGACGTGACCAATGAGGTGTGTACGAATGTGCAACATACGTTGACTGATAATTGTTATTGAACGATCGATCAACAACAGCAACAAAAAAAACTGCTTTTTGTGTTCAGTGTGTTGTCCTTTCCCCCCGCACTTCCGATTAGCATGGTTGGCTACGTACGGCGCGAAAGAAGTTCATCATACATACATATTTATAATGTGCCCATAACGTAACAAACACCTCTTGAGTGTACTTATAAGTCCACTTATCGTACGGTCAATATGATATAACTATCATGTGTTTTATAATTGACGTGTTCCTCTCTCTGTGTGTCAGTGTTATGCCAAGCATGTACCTCCCCATGCTTTTTTGTGCACTTTTCAGCTTCTTTCCATACCTGTCAACTCCTTATCAGTGCCCTACCTTAATACAGACCAATTCAGACCTTATTGGTCACCCCGTGCCCTTATAAATCTCAGCGTTCATCCTACAACGTCCCATCACAAGGGAGAAACACAAAGAAATATGAAAAAAAATTGCCCGTATTGAAACGTTTGTACGCTGTATGGACCTGAAAAGCAATTTCCCTGTACAAGAATATGGATAAACCGTATGGGTTGACAGGTATGTGCTTCTCCCATTTCCTTTCTCAATGTACGTGTTCCTGAATTGTACATCATAACAGGTGACATACTGATTTTATGCAGTGGACACATTTGTTTGCTGGTTTCCATGGTCAAGTAAAATTTTTCATAAGCATTGTAATCACCTCTCGTCTGCATCTTTATAAACTATTGTCAATGAGCTGCCTTAGGTACACATCCTCTGCTGTTTTCCAATTGGGTCCCTCTGATAGAAATCTCCAGTCGAGTGAACTTGTTCTCCATGACCTCTATCGTGTAATCTCCTAACTATTTCTGCATTATTATGATTATTTATAAGAATATATTTTGCTGCTATATTCTTTGAGATGGAACATCTTGTTTGCAAGGGCGTCTTGGTTGTGTGTATGTATTTTGAACTTTTGCACCGTACGTAGCCAACTGTGCTAATCGGGAAAGACAAGAAACTAAACACAAAAAACAGTTATAAAGAAATTAGTTATCAAACTAGATAATTTAAAGGTGCATAGCTCCAGTGGCTTCTTAATATTGGAAGGAAGAGCGTTTCAAAAGGCCGCAAAAGCGCATCCAGAAGCGCGCGATGCCGTGTGACCGTCTTTGTTCGATGGCCAAAATTGTCCAAATATAATTTGTAGCTTTTGTTTAATGGATCGGAGACGATGGTGAATAGCAACAATAACAATGAGTGGACGGATTGACTAGACGCTGCTGGGCTATGTGCTGATGTCACATGTTTGACGGCAGGGCCCCTACACGACACACGGTTGCCTGGACGAGAGGCGATGCGATGGCGTGGTGCACAAGACCATACCGCCAGCCAGGTCATTGATTGTTTTTGTTCAGTTATTTTAAAGCTGGCAATACTGAGCGGCGTGCGTACAGGAAACGTTGAGCGGCGTGCGTACAGGAAACGTTGAGCGGCGTACGTACAGCAGGTAACGCTGAGTGGCGTGGGTACAGCAGGTAACGCTGAGTGGCGTGGGTACAGCAGGTGACGCTGAGTGGCGTGAGGTATAGGCTGCTGCGGTGCTCTGTTGCGGGCAGCAGAGGGCAGTGCAGCAAAATTAATTGAACATCCGTGTTGATGCTCGTCTCTACCAACTCGCCGCCCACCGACGTGGTGCAGCATCGCCAAATAACCCGCCCCCGCCCTTCACACAGAGGCCTTCATCCATCAGTGGTTTGACCAAGGGGCTGAAAATGCTTATTGTGTGAAGAGACAAAGGTTTTTAAGCATTTTTAGAATTCTTTAACAGAGTGCTGCCTAATCACGTATTTCGTTAGAGAACGATCCACGGAAGGTGACCTTACAGAACTATGTCTGAGCGCTTTTCAAGTGACCACTTATCCACGCTATGGCCTCTGGCAATTTCACACGTGATAATCTGCAGAAGTTTTTCATCGCATGATTGTTCAATAAAAAATATATATCTTGAGAGATGCGCGTGAGCCAGTGCGGGCTGTTGTAATCATCTCAGTCAGTCGACCCATGGAACCTGGGTCTGCCCCGTGACCTCCTGCCTGCGGGCGTTCGACACTTCACGTGGCCTTAACGTGCACATGGCCTGGCACAAGCGCCATGGTGACATCACCACCACTTAGTGGCGAATGCCGGTTGTTGTTGTTGGCTGTTGTAATCGTGGCACCATGCCCCTGTAAAGGCGTTTTGTGTGTGGATCCGGCAGGATGATGTCCATGGAGAGTGCCAACAGCTTCACGCTGATAGGGGAGGCGTCCGACGGGGGCGTAACGGAACACCTGAGTCGCAGGATCAAGGTAACGGACGCGCTTGTCACTCGCCGTCTGGAGTGTGCGATGCTGTGCTCGTCGCACATTGATAAGGAAAGAACCACATGGCGAAATCGCTTCCCTGCTTGCAACCCGTGCCAATTTGGAGGCCGGTGCTGGGTATAATTTGTGCCGCACGGGGACAGCTGTCACTGGGGGGGTGAGGGGGTCTCCTTGGTTCAAGGGTCAGCAACCAAAATAACAAGAAGAGCCATTTCTTTCCAATTTGGTAAAAAAAAAAAACAATCTTTCAAGAGCCGCAATCAATGCACATGAATAACATCTCGCCAAGTGATCCTTAAACAGCCGCATGTGGCTCCGGAGCCACAGGTTTGCCGACCCCAGCCTTGGATAGACCGCAGCAGGGGATTAAAATGTTTCAGATGAGACGTGATGTAAAGTGCTTCGCGTTGCTGAGGCGTTAAAGCAAGTGGCCTATAAATGCCGCCGCTGGACCAAAATCCTCCGCGCAGATCGCTGCCCGAGAAGCCAGTCCACATCTGCCTGAACTCGTGCACTGTAATCACCTGCAGCTACTTTATCCACATCCGAGCGAGTAGTTGCACAACAATGAAATGAAATGGTGCATTCGGGAATATAAGAACCAATCATGGTTCCCATATAGACACGAGATGGATGACGTCGCAACATATTGCTGAACTGTGACTGGTTCTTTAACTGCTTGCAACTAGTTGCAACTCAGTTGCATGCAGAAGAGTTGCACAACTGGTTGCGCAGGTGTGGACCACGGTTTAAGGTTGCATACCAATTGCGATCTGTGCACCGCCTCCCCCCCTCTTGCGTGCGTGTGTAGGTGATGAGCGACCTGTTCGACATCATGTCCGGCCAGACGGAGGTTGACCACCCGTTGTGCGAGGAGTGCACGGACAACCTCCTTGACCAGATGGACCAGCAGCTCAAGGTCACGGAGGACGAGTGTCAGGACTACAGGTGGAGATGGCAGTCGACGTCGTCGTCAATGGCGTTGTTGCTGTTGTTGTTGTGCACGGTCGAAGATTTCTTCAGGAATCTAATTTGAAGAAGTGCATTTTCCGGAACTCAATTTCGGTTTCTGGAGAAGCATCCGGCACGTAGAGCGAAATGTCGGACATGGATGTATGTTTGTTGAACTTCTTTTGCACTGTACGAAGCCAACAGTGCTAATCGGAGGTGCGGAGGACAACACGCTTAAACATATAAAGCAGTTAAAAAGAAATACGTTTTTCAATTTAGATGATTTAAAAGCGTTTAGCTCCAGTGGCTTCCTAATATCGGAAGGAAGAGCGTTTAAGCTCGTCGTCGATTGTAGCTGTCTGACATGTGACCGCCCTGCTGAAAGAGATATCTTGACTTGCGTGAGCAGCTGGGAGTTTGACCTGGTTGGCATTACATTGACACCTTTGTCACGTGTTGATTTCTGCACGTGGTTAACCTTGTTGTTCACGAGTGTCTACATGGGGGGTGAGCCCCTCTGATGTTAGTGTGTAATTCCTGTACAGCGGTGTGAGATGCAGTTGTATGAATAATGCTTTACAAAATTTAATTACCGCCGCGATTATACGGAATGTCAGACGTGCGTTTATAATCACTTGGAACACCACGGAATATCAAGAGTGTACTTGCGACAAATTGCACGAATTTTTTTTACAAGGAGGTCCTCGCATGTGTAGCGAAGGTTTATCGAAACGTCAAGACATCCCGCGAAACATCGGACATCGTGCATTTATTCATTGCTTAAATTCCGTGGCATCCCGGAGCCACTTCAAATCAAATTCGGGAACTGAATTTAATTTCCCGAAGAGGCTCCGAACACGTGGAGCGAAACGTTGCAACGTGGTGCCAAACAACAAATCGCAAAGCCTGTACAGCAAAGATAAAGATCCCCCGTATAGCCTTAACAGGCTGTTGGGGCAAGTGCTGTTCACGAGCAACTTTGAAGGCTGGCACAGCACACGAGGGGGTGGGTGGTCAACATCACGCCCGGCCGCTATTGGTCTCCCCAGTGGCGATGTTTCCACACCGCACCAGGTACTCGTCTGAGTCGACCTAGGGGAGGCCCATGACCGGTTAAAATAATCGTCACTGGTGTTGGCCGTGAGCGGGAATCGAACCGTGGTCGCCAGGTTCGTAGCGCAGTGCGCTAACCGCTACACTACCGCTCCTCACACAAACATCCACGCAGCAGCGTGAGCCAGACGGGGGGTCCTGGAAGGCAACTTTGGCACCTTGTCATTCGGCGCAGGATAAATCGCCCTACCCTGGGGGGGACGAAACCTTCTGGAGTGCAGCCCCAAAAATCTGGAACACCCCACCTGCCTGCCTGCCTGCCACCGGACATCCGAAACACGCTGAATGTCTCTCAATCAACGTGTGCTACTGGACATCTGTGAAAACGAGCTTCATAGCTCATCAGATTCCTCCTGTATAAATTAATAGTCTGGTTCTGATTCTGACTTGGCTTTCCATAAAATCTAAAACTTTACGTACAAACCATCTCTTTACCTTTAATAAAAATGTTTATTTACAACTTAACTTGCTTGTGCGATTTGTTGCACGCGGTTTAAATTTACTTTCCTTGGTCGGTGTCAGCCACTGAGGTCCTGACGTGTTTTTATCTTTCTTTCCTGTAACCGTTCCCGATCCGCCGTAATGCACACCGACACCCACTTTATTGAGGGTGATATTAGCACGCAAAATAAAGATAATCATCGTCATCATTACAATCCATGGGCAGACAGCCCGTAGTTGTCTCCACTGCACATTTTGTCATTTGTTTCCACTTTCCTCTGTCTTGTGCCAATGTGCTCAAGTAGTGGCCACATCTTTCTGGCAACAATCTCTTACGATGTCGTCGTCAAATCATTCTCTGTTAGATCTTCCTCTCTTTCCGGGTTCTGTCCATTTCCCCCCGAACAACACACTTTTACCTTTTTCTTTTGTCCATCCTACCATGGATTCGATTTGTTCTTTTTTCTCTTCTCACCAGGGATTTCCTCAAGCGCCTGGATTACACCGCCGGCGAGGTGGGCTGCTCCGAGATGGCGCACGGCGGTGACGAGCAGAGCCTGCAGTCGGAGCTCGCGTTTCTCCGCACTGAGGAGGCCGGGCTCATCGCTCAGCTGGAAGAGGTGGAGGGCGAGCGAAGGCAGCTGGCCCAGCAGATGGCTCACCTCAAGACTGAGGCCACGCAGCTTGGCCACCAGGAGGAGAAGTACGTTGAGTGTGTGGGTCGGTCGCGCGTACTGTGGGGAGCGGTCGTGTAGCGGTTAGCGCGCTGCGCTACCAACCCGGCGTACTCGAGTTCGATTCCCGCTCACGGCCAACACCAGTGACGATTATCTGAACCGGTCCTGGGCCTCCCCTAGGTCGACTCAGCCTCAAATGAGTACTTAGAGCAGTGTGTTAACATCACCACTAGGGAGACAAAGGCGGTCGGGCGTTGTGCCACCCACTCTCTCGTGTGCCACCGGGCCAGCCTTCATAGGTGCTCGCTAACAGCACTTGCCCCAAAAGTCTGTTAAGGCTATCCGGGGGATTTATGTCTTTGTCGGTCGCGCTTACTGTGAGGCGACTGTGGTGGCGAGATTTTTAACTACCTTGCCGGGTATGCAGGAGGTCGTGAATCCCACGTTCAAAGGGAATGTAAGTCTACACATGAGACTGCGGTTGGCTTCCAAACGTGGTACTCATTTTATATTGGTCACTGAAATTCAAATTCAGGATCTCAGCTGTGCCAGCTCAATGCTTTGAGCGAAAGGGGTTTACATGTTCTCCCCGTGGTCGCGTAGTTTTTTTCTCCGGGTCCTCCGGTTTTACCCTCCACGTCTAGAATCCGCGTGCGTCTAGAGTATTTGGCTGCTGTGGATTTCCACGTGATAAGCCACTTCATTGAGGCTATCATTTGTGGCCAGGCCAGTGACGATTATCTGAACCGTTTCTGGGTCTCATTTAGGAAGAGACTCGGCCTCAAATGAGACTCAGCCTCAAATGAGTATGTGGGGGAGACAAATGCAGCCAGGCGTGATGTCGGCCACCCACCCCTTCCTGTACCGTTCCGGCTTTTTATAGGTGCTGCTCGCTAACAGCACTTGCCCCAACAGTCTGTTAAGGCTATACGGTGCGGGGGGGATCTTTGTCTTGGTTCTGAAGGTACCAGCACGAGTACAGCGAGCTGAAGCGTCAGTTGCTGGAGTGCGAGGACGACCAGCGCTCCGTCGACAACCAGCTGCGCCATGCACAGATGCAGCTCGACAAACTCAAGAAAACCAACGTCTTCAATGCCACCTTCCACATATGGTGCGGTAAACCCTCCTGTAGTCCCAGGCTGCGTACGCGTCTTCACCCTCGCGCCTGCTCCTTTGGAGTACAATATTATCTTGGCAGCCAGGCATCAGGACGCATTCCGACCCTTTCCCGTTCCGGGACGTCTGCAAGTTGCAGGGTGGGAGGTCCCGTTCACCGCTGAATATCGTAACGCACAAGTGCTTCAGCGTTAATTTTGTTTAGACTATCCATAGCGCCATTGTTTTTAAAGACATTGTACTCGCTGCAGAGAATCATAGCGACAAGATCGCACTCGATGATAGCTGGCGCCAAACAGTGCCACACGCCCTCTCCCGCATGGCCTTGTGGGAGCCTTAATAGCAATAAAGTTACTTTAGTTTTTTTTTCGGTTCTGTTCCGATGACGCACGTGTACGGTTTTTCCTCATTTAGAAACATGTGTTTAGAGTTTCGATTTAAAGCTTTCGTGACTGCAGGGATTCATCTTCTTCGTTCTTTCGGTAAAGTCACGTAGAAGGGAAATAATAAAATAAGAAAAATATTTTATTTTATTATGTTTTATTTTTATTATTGTATTATTTCCCTTCTACGTGACTTTACCGAAAGAACCAAGAAGATGCGTTTAGAGTATTTGGCTGCTATCAATTTCCACATGTTAAGCCACTTCGTTGAGCTATCATTTGTGGCCAGGTCACTTCTGAAAAAGAGCTACATAGCTCAGTGGGCCTTACTTGGTAAATGCGTCCTAAATCTACCACCAATTCGTAAGGTTTGTCATGTAATCAAAACGTGAGAATTAGTTACAACTTCAGCACACCGGTGTGTTGGAGAGTAAACCGGCGACATTTATAAATTGAGTATGATGCAATAATATTGGTCACGAAAGCCTACTTGTTAAACCCGGTTAAAATAAAACGTAAAAAATGGTTGAATTTAGTTTACATACACTGTGTGGGTGGCGGTGCTTATCTTTTGCAGGCACAGCGGCCATTTTGGCACGATCAACAACTTCCGCCTGGGCCGCCTGCCCAGCGTCCCCGTGGAGTGGAGCGAGATCAACGCCGCGTGGGGTCAGACCGTGCTGCTGCTCCACGCTCTCGCCAACAAGATGGGGCTGCACTTCCAGCGGTGAGCAGCACGCTGGGAGGTCCAATCCCCACCCCCCCCCCCCCCGCGCCACAGGGACGCCCCCCCCGCGGTACCGCGGGGAACAGGGGGGGGGGGGGGGGGTGGGCAGAGGTCGCAATCGGGTACCCGATAGCCGTACCCTACCCGATACCCGGCTACCCGTACCCAGCCGGGTACGGGTACAGGTACCCGTTTGCGACCCTGGTGCGGCCGGGTACGGGTAGGCCGTGAGTCACTGGTGAGTAACCGTTTGTCACTCATTTTCCAACGTCTTGTCTCTTCTCACAATTCAAGTTCCTAGAATCAACCCACCCGCGCCTGCAACATGGCTTCATCCCAGAGGTCGCAATCGGGTACCCGTACCCTACCCGATACCCGGCCGGGTACGGGTAGCCGGGTAGGGTACGGGTACCCGATTGCGACCCTGGTGCGGCCGGGTACGGGTAAGAAATCAAAACCTGTTTGCGACCTCTGGGGGTGGGTGTCCACGGTCATCACGTCATCCGTTTTGGCGGAACGTTGTTGCGATGGCCATCGCAACAAAAACAGTCGCTTGCATCGTGCGCTTCCCAATACGCTTCGGCGGTCGTCTGGAACGCTCTTCCCTCCGATATTAGGAAGCCTCTGGAGCTATGTACCTTTAAATGTAGATCGAATACTCATTTCGTTTTGAGCTTTTTGCGTTTAGTTTGTTGTTCTTCCCCCATGCCTCCGATTAGCCCGGTTGGATACGTATGGTGCGATAGAAGTTCAACATGATATTGTGATGACAGTTGCATGTTTTGTCTTGAACAAAAAAGTTGAACTTTTCTCGCAAAATCGTTGTTATTAAATGTGAAAAGTACAATCATTGGAGTTGTGAAATAGATAACGGTTTCCCATTGAAATTGTACTTTGGTAAATGGCTTTTAGGCATGATGGTTAAATAAAATAAAAAATTTCGGGTTTTTATTCATTAATTATGTTCACGTCTTACTGACGGCGTGTGTGCATTCTTTGCGTGATGGGTTGTAAAGTTGCAACGATCACAAGGATGGTTACACCTCCCTTAAGAATAATAATTCCTCCCTTATGGTTGTAACTTTTTGTTTTGAACCACCCTAATATTAAAGCTTTTAGTACCCATTTAATGTCTTCTAGAATTGGGACAATAAAATCCATGACAAAAAAGCATGTGTTCCTGTGTTAGATACATTTATTATTTTATATATATTTCGTTTTACAGATACCGTCTGGTACCATATGGGAACCACTCCTTCTTGGAATCACTCACTGACAAATCAAAGGTGAGTTTAGATCGGTTCATAAACAAACAACTAACAATCTTGATTTGAAGCTTTCGTGACTGCAGGAATCCATACTCTCTCGGTAAAGTCACGTAGTTAGAAAATAACATAAATCACGACATTTCGGGCGCAACACAAGCGTCCGTCATCAGGTGTGAAAGCATGATCTGCTGCTGAGGCACACTGTTTTAAAAGGTTTTAAATGGGTGTAGCCCAAGGGTCATAAAGAAGTGGGAGGGGCTCGTGATGTTAATGTGAGAAATTAGCATGTTAATGTAAGATAGAAGAATGGCCTCCACGAGGCAAGAGAGAGTGCAATCCAAAGGACATGTAAGCATGAGAGTGCAATCCAAAGGCCTTGATAGTTTGTCACAAACAGCACTTGCCCCAACAGCCTGTGTAGGCTTACACGGGGCAATTTTTTGTATCTTTGTCAACACAGGAACTGCCTCTGTATGGCTCTGGCGGCTTCCGGTTCTTCTGGGACAGTAAGTTTGACCAGGCGATGGTGGCATTCCTGGACTGCCTGCAGCAGTTCAAGGAGGAGGTGGAGAAGGGGGACACTGGCTTCTGTTTGCCCTACAAGTAACTGCACACTTCATTCACGCACGCACATACACACGTGCACACAACAACAGTCACCATTCGCCACTAATTGGCAGTGACATCACCATGGCGCCTGTGCCAGGCAAGGTGCGCTTTGAGGCCACGTGAAGTGTTGAAGGCCGGCAGGAGGTCACGGGGCAGACCCAGGTGCCACGGGTCGACTGACTGAGATGGCCGAGATGACTGGCTGATGCACCACCTGTGCCCCCTACTGTGCCAACTTGCTGTGCTTTAGCCACCCGGCACTTCGCTCGTTGTTGTGAGCGTCGCTCCTCCGCCCTCTGTGGTTGTTGGAGGGCGACTGCCTTCATCTGCCCAGTAGCGTCCTTCACGAGCCTCCTCCACAAAGGCCGATCTTGACATCGCTGGTACCAGTCATCGGCAAGTCCACTCAGCTCCACGTCCTCCTGTACCACATCACTCCATCTCTTCTCTAGCCCGTGTCACTCACTTACTCACCCATCACTCCATCTCTTCTCTAGCCCGTGTCACTCACTCACTCACCCATCACTCCATCTCTTCTCTAGCCGGTGCCGCGCCCGTTTAGCCCCCTCCACGTCCTCCTGTACCACATCACTCCACACAGGCACATACACACACGCACCCACAAGCGGAAACCGTTATTTCTGTGCTTGTCATCGTCACCATCGGCCATGATTTTTCCACTGCTGGATGAATGCTTCCCCAAGTCGTTGTCACGTCTTCCGTGGCCTTCCCTGCAGTGACTCATCTAGATCCCGCCCACGCGAGCTGATTTGGTCGCGCCATGAGACAACCTCATTTTGTCGTACCATCTTCGCGATGAACGTACGCTTGGGTTCGTCGCTTTCTTTGGCAGCCACTACGTGTTGAGTCTCAACCCGCCGGCCTCATTGTTCCTGCTAACTGTGACCTTGACGGCTGTATATTTGGAGTTTGCATGCCTGTCTCTCCGTCATCTTGTGGATTTTTCTCCGGGTCCCACATTTAGACTCAACATGCATTTCGAGTATTCGGCTGTGATACATTTCCACGTGATAAGTCACTTCGTTGAGCTATCATTCGTAGCCAGGTTGTGTCCGAGTAAAAAGAGCCACATAGCTCGGTGGGCCTCACCTGGTGAATTAAATAACAGTTTAGTAGTTTCGTAGTTTAGAGGGCAGCTGCCGACGATGACGGGCATCGACGACGGCTTTGTCGCGCGCAGGATGGACGTGGAGAAGGGACGCATTGAGGACACGGGCGGCACGGGGGGGTCCTACTCGATCAAGATCCAGTTCAACTCGGAGGAGCAGTGGACCAAGGCCCTCAAGTTCATGCTCACCGACCTCAAGTGGGGGCTTGCCTGGGTCTCGTCGCACGTCAGCGCCGCCAAGTGATCGGCGACGTCGCGCCAATCGCTGCCGTCACCAACCGGGGTGCGCTTGGCTTCCAAAACCGCGTGCCATTTATGTATGTACATGTGTGTGTGTACATATGTTGAACTTCTTTCGCACCGTACGTAGCCAACCGTGCGAATCAGAGGTGCAGGGGGAGAGACGACAAACTAAACACAAAAAGCGGTTCTGTAGAAATGAGTTTTCAATCTAGATTGAGTGGGTATTGGACTAATTGAATGGGAACCCGTTATTTATTTCACACCTTCAGTTATTGTACTTTTGTTATTTGACAGCTATCTTGTCCTGCAATAATGATCTTGCAAGGAAAACAGCTTTTTTGTTTTGAGGCAAAGTACACAACTGTAATCATGATGTCATGTAAATATGTTGAAATTCTTTCGCACTGTATATAGCCAACCATGCTACTTGGAGGTGCGGGGGAAGGACAACAAACTAAGCGCAAAAAGCAGATCTAAAGAAATCAGTTTTTAATCTGGATTTAAAAGTGCATAGCTCCTAATATCAGAAGGAAGAGCGTTCCAGACAGCCACGGAAACGCATCTGAGAGCACGCGATACAGTGACCGTCTATGTTCGATGGCTAGCCATAAGCCGCCGCAAGGATTTAATCGGAAGGAAAGTCATGATTATTGTTTGATGGGTGTGTGAATGTGAATCGCAATTAGGTTAGCCATATTTTG
Organism: Entosphenus tridentatus; assembly: GCA_014621495.2. NCBI lineage: Eukaryota > Metazoa > Chordata > Hyperoartia > Petromyzontiformes > Petromyzontidae > Entosphenus > Entosphenus tridentatus. The sequence goes on from CM025627.2 coordinate 6,775,305, forward strand.
TCGTTTTATCTTGATTTACCCGTTGGGAGTTTTTACGACTAATTTGGTAGGCTTAGACATCCGCTTGTTTAGGTTGTTTTGAGTAGCATACGTCCAGTTATGTTTTAGCGGCCAGCGAAAGTTCAGTTCGCGGCGAATGTGTTTGGTTCCTGGAACCTTTTTTGAAGGTCATAAGCCCTGCGATGTGTCTTCGTGTAGCGCCGCATTTTGTTCTGCACGATGTCCAACGTTTAGCTCCAGGAGCTGGTAGCTTCTTCAAGCACGTGGAGTTTAAGTGCGCTTGGGCAGAACAGATCATGAGAGCGGATGAAGGCTGGTGGTTGGGAGTTTCCTGAAGAAGCTTCCCACACGCGGATAGAAATGTCGGACATCGTGTCGAACGGGGCGCGGCACAACCAGAAACCGAATCGGAGTGCTGGACAGCACATCCGGGAGAACCTCCGCAGTAACTTGCCGAAAGTCTGTCAGAATGAAGGTCATGGGTGCGAGTCGCGTGTTATTATTACAGAGCATTTAAAGCCGCAGGAGGGTTCTGTTTGGCGGAGCAAATGAAAAATTGTTGGAATGTAACGATGCGACTGATTCGTAGATTAAAATCGATTCTTTTGATACATGCATTGAAGCACACTTGTGCGGGAATTGATTGTTGTAGGATATTGGCAAACTATGTTGACGTGTGCAAGCACTCGACATGTAACACGTGTGAGAGTACAATACAGATGACAGATATTACGATCCAAGGCTGCAATTATATATTGGGATGGAGACATCCCCCCCAATATTCAAATATGCTCAAAATGTCCCCCCCAATATATTGCTATAAAATAGATTTCTGTTTATATTATTGTGGTTTTGGTTGTATTCTATTAATCCCTAATCTCTGTCATTACATGCAATGAAACAAGAAAAGGTAAAATAGAAAAAGCAGAGCAATGTAATAAATACAATGCACTATTAGAAATTGTAAAATATAAATGAAAAGTCCATCCTATGCGTTAGGGAATTTTTAAAAATATTTTAGGCAGGAAATGGCAGGAAATTCGTTTCCAAATTTTGATTTTTTTCTAGGGGGGGGACCCCCAGACCCCCTGGAAGATTTGGTCCCCCCCAATGTTGGTTCCATGGCTACGAGCTTGTTACAATCGCCTGCTGATGATCAACTGGCGGAATGGAGGAACGGGAGAGGAAGCAAGACGGCACAAACGAGTTCACGCGAAAGGGACGGACAACAGAAAAGAGACACGGCGCAAACAAGATAGCAGCTAGTAGACGCACTGTGCACACCACACGGGGTCAATCGGAGGATAGAAATTAAACGAAGCACAAGCGAGACCTTCAAAATGAGACGGCACAAACGACACAAGCAGGGAGTTAGAGAGTACAAAAAGAGACGCGGCTTGTGTTCCAAAAGAGACGTGGCCGTAATGAAACGAAACGGGCGGAACGCGTGAGGCAGGCATTGAGGACGAGTCGTGGTCGAAGTGAGATGCTCCCCGCACCTCCGATTAGCGCGGTTGGCTACGTACGGTGCGAAGCAAGTTCAACATACGTACTTGCAGAGAAAGCCAAACTTGATTCTCGAGTTAAATCGCAACTCTGATTCGTGACAATTCATCCGATCGCCGTCTCGTCCGTTCAACGTCATACAAACCAAAACGCACGAAGTTCGTGAATAGCAATTGTGGTTACTTTTCAAAATGCAAGGGATGCTGCCACACCAATGGTGTTGTAACGGTCAGCACACTGGACTTGCCATCCAGACGTGGTCACCGGTTCGATTCGATTTCCGGGTGCGGCAGTGGTGCAAGTTTCTGAAAGCCTCTTTCCACCCAGCAGAATGAATGGGTAACGACGCGGTTAGTCGCGTGTCGTGGTGTTACCCTTCCAAGATGTCTGGCTAGCCTAGATGAGAAGGGCAAAATAATCTTGAGGGGCTGTCTAGAGCTCTTAATAGCGGAGGTCCTTGTACCAGCAGGAGCAAAGGATTGCAGGGCTGCACCTTTACCTTACGAACTGGACTTGCCACCAGAGGTCACCGGTTCCGTTCGATCTCCAGGTGCAGCAGTTGAAATAGTGGTGCAAGTTTGTGAAATCCTCTCCGCCTCTTTCTACCCAGCAGTATGAATGGGTAACGCCGCAGTTAGTCGCGTGTGTAGTGCGGGCAGGAGCAAGCAATTGCAGGGCCGCACTTTTACCTTACGGAAATGCAAACGGAGTTTAACTTGCCCAAGCTTAAAGGTTGCAGCCAGATGTGAGAGAGACTTGTAAACTTGGCAAACATTAATTCTCAAATAAGTTGAACCTTTGAATTGTTGTTGAGTTAATTTATTGTACATATAACTTTTCTTTTTTTGCAAAGAATTGAAAACATCTGCATGCTGGGTGTAAACCCGCAATCTTGACATTGCCAGGAGCCTGCTAAGTATGACACGGGGCATGAAGATAAGAACCCATGCTCCTGGAACGTATATATATCTGTACTAAAGACTTTGTTATAGCAAAAATAAAACTATGGAAATTGTTGCTTTTCCAATGACTCATTCCGCTGCTATTTACTGAATTAAATCGACGAGGAACACAGTGTACTTTTGGCACGTGGTCACCAGTCGAGATGCTTGGCATGTGCAGATACAAGAGTCAATGACGCTTGCCCAATGCAATGCGGGGATATTATGGAGCGGGAGTGTGTCAGAGTGCCACTGCCCTCTCCTGCAGTCCTGCCCACGTTGCATAACAAAACAAATCCATTTGCACTTACAGACAATTTATTTTCTTCTATCCATTGATCAAGCGATTGTCGGATCCGCTGGCCTTGATGCAGGTCTGACCCCACGCCGTGCAAATCCAGGTTTGGTGCAATGACCGTTTCCGATGGCTCGTGCACACTTGACAAGTTGGCCGTGACTGGGTACGAACGTTAAGCCGGTTTGCACGGTTGGCTACGTACGGTGCGAAAAAAGTTCCAACATACGGACGCACATACATTGGGCCGGATTTATAATGCCAATGCGCTTATGACTGCGCCACGCTTGTGCTCGCAGTGTAGTGTATATAATTGAGGCTGGACAAAAAACGAGAAGCCATAAGAGATGGTGGATGATGTGCCATGAAGGGCTGTTGCCTGAATCGTCGCCGATATTGAGATGTTGTTCTTATGGGGTCACAAAATAGTTGTTTGTTAATTATACTTGTGCACCAGTGACAATGCAGCATCACCAAACAAATGTATTATTTTCATTGAATCGGAATGCTCCAATGTTTGGAAGCTAAACAGGTATGATCATGTACTGAGTGTCTGGGCAGCCACCAAAAGATAAATACAAAGATACCCCGTATAGCCTGAACAGACTGTTAGGGCAAGTGCTGTTAACGAGCACCTGTGGGTGATCAACACCACGCCCGGTCGCCTTTGTCTCCCTGAGTGGCGATGTTTTACACACCGCACCAGGTACTCCTTTGAGGCTGAGTCGACCTAGGGGAGGCCCAGGACCGGTTCAGATAATCGTCACAGGTGTTGGTGGCCGTGATCGGGAATCAAACCCCACAGCCACCACACACACAGGTTGCCATAAAGGTTTGCGGGAACAACGTTTGGCAGCAGAGGGTAGTGCAAGCAACATTGTCCCACCGATAAGAATAGGTGTTACCCTTTCTGGCAATAAAGCAGTTGTGTTAAGATGTTAAAAAACCAAACAGAAACCTTTTGTAAGGAATCATGTCTGCATTAACCACATATAGTTGTTATTTTTTGTTATTTTCTTTGAATCTACGTGACTTTACCAAAATACCCAAATAATATGAATTCCTGCAGTCACGAAAGCTTTAAGTCAAGATGCTCTGACAGTGTATGTGCATTGCCCTTGAAACTGATTGGTCCACACCAGAGACAGCTTTCTTTAGAGCCTCGTCTCAAACAGTGTTAGACCAGAGGATGCCAAAAGGAGAACAGCACAGAGACAATGCCACTCTCAGGGCATTGAGAGCTCGGGGTGAGCAGCTATATTGTGGGACCTCCCTTGCCAGTATCAAAATATGAGAATACTCTTTGGTTTTTTCGGTAAAGTCACGTAGATAATAAATAAAACAACTCAATTAAATCACGACGTTTCGGGCGCAACACAAGCGTCCTTCAGGTGGGGACAACGTAGCGAAAGCACAAACGCTTAAGTGTGTGAAACGTCGTGATTTTATTTATTTGTTTTCTTTTTTACCTACGTGACTTTACCGAAAAAAACAAAGAGTATGGATCCTTGCAGTCACGAAAACTTCAAATCTAAAATATAAGAATAGTTTGAGACTAGGCTCTAAAAAAGAAAGCTGTCTCTGGTGTGGACCAATCAGTTTCAAGGACAATGCATCATCAGATACTATCAGAGCATGTTTTTTTTGTTTGCATGTTCGCCACAAGTTTGTGTGGTTAATCTTGATTCGAAGCTTTCGTGGCTGCAGGATTTAATACTCTTAGGTTCTTTCGGTAAAGTCACGTAGATAGGAAAATAAATAATAGATCACGACGTTTCGATCGCAACAACCAGCGATCGTCCTCAAGTGAAAGAGAGAAACATGCCTCTGACGAGGCATTATATAGAGGAGGGGGGGGGGGTAAAGGGGGCAAAAGTGTGGGGATAAAATTCAAAGAGGGCTTCGGTGAGAGAGAGGAAAGAAATGTGACAAGGAAACTAAGATATCAAACTTAACAACATTTAGAAATGTAATGCAGCTCAGAGAGTTGGCTAACACAACAGTTAACACTTTACCTGGTTGATCAACTACTTCCAAAGATTGCAATATTTAGCAATCTTTGGTTAATCCAGACATGATTCCTTGTGAAAGGTTTCTGTTTGGCGTTTTAACATCTGAACCACTGTTTTGTTATTCTTGGTTCTTTCGGTAAAGTCACGTAGAAGGGAAACAATAAAATAATAAAAATATAAAACAATAAAATTATCACGACGTTTCGATTGCAACACAAGCAATCGTCATCAGCTGTGAAACCCACAGCAAATTTGCTGTGGTTTGCAATCGAAACGTGAGAATTTTGTTTTATATTTTTATTATTTTATTGTTTCCCTTCTACGTGACTTTACCGAAAGAACCAAGTATATGAATCCCTGCAGTCACGAAAGCTTTAAATCAAACTTTAACTGTTTTGTTGCCACTGGCAAGGGAGGTCCCATGATATTGTCCCACCTCAATGCTCCCACCACCGTCACCAACCAGCAGTAACCAGTGTGGTGAAGTATGGTCAAACACGGCGTGAGGCCGAGACCTCGAACTCTTACGAGACCTAGAAAACTTGGCCTTGTCTTTTTCTCTCGCCGTGGAAATCACTTGCAAAATTATTTTTTCGTCGAATTTATTAAATCGTAAATTACAAAGCGATCATTCCAGTAACACCACCATCAATTCACACAACCGGGAGCTCAAATGTGTAATTTTGATTAACCGGCTGATAATTTTACGGACATATTTATAAATGTATGTAGATCGGCACCACTGCATATTTATGCGCCAAAACAATGAACAATCAACACATTTTTCTATAACACAGTGGCCTTAACAAGGAAAAATACGAGGCGACGTTTCGGGCAGTGGTCCTACGACATCACCCATATATAGAGGCGTAATCATACGAGTTGTGGGAGAGTCATGAATTAAAAAATAAAATTTCTAATCAGTTTTTTTTAATTGCCATCACCAAAATACAAAAGGGATAAGTTTAATCCGAATAACGGATCACTCGCTGTCAATGGGAAAATCATCCAATCCAACAGCAGCGGTGTGACACCCCCCCCACCACCCCTGCCCATTGGCTTGTTTAGTTCCAATGCAGCAGAAGCAACGTGATCATCATTATTATTTAATTCGAATGTTATTCTCGCGGGGCACAGCAAAATCGCCGCGGTCCCTTGTAGCGGATGACGCCGGGCGTGCGAAGTGGGGGGGGGGAGCATTCCAGGCCGCGCCGTCTTCAGGCGGCCCGCGGCGGCATTTATTTATTTATTTGCTGACGTGTCATCCCTGGCCCCGCCCACCTCATGCATTATTTATAAGGGTGACGGGTGTGGTGATTCCTCAATCAACGTGAGAATCTATTCAATTCGATTCTATAGAAAGATACGGTGGGATTCGATTTCTTGGTGGATCGTTACTTGGGGAAGATTCCGGAATCGATCGATTCTTAAATATGATCAATTTTTTAGTACGGGACGGTTGTGTGCAGATTCTATTGACTGTGCAGTTCGGGACAACGAGGAATTGAATTTGTTGTGGAGTCTGGAGACGTGGGAATTTGTAGATTTAAAGTTGTAAGAACCTATAGAGTTGATAATGGTGGGAATGTACAGAATGAACGGCATGGATCTCAACCCCATAGGGTTTAATCCGTATTCTTTGTACAGGGAAATTGAGATTTCAGGTCCATACCCCCCCTTACAGCAGTTTCAATACGGGCAAAAATAAATATATATTGTCTATTTGTTTGTGATTCTCCCTCGTGATAGGATTTTGTAGGATTAACGTTGAGGTTTCTAAGGGGCACGGGGTCTGAATTGGTCTGTAATGAGGTAGGAGGCACTCATAAGGGGTTGGCAGGTACGTTACTGTTATCCCGTTATAAAGGGGCCGTCCATAAATGACGTCACGCACCTGGGGGGGGGGGGTGATAAATGTGACGTCACATCAAAATGCGCAACTTTAATTAAATATAGACAACACGTTCTACTTAATTAAATAGACTTTTTAATAAATGTTTTCTCCTACAACATCAGAGTGCAGCGCCACATTAAATACGCACTACAATGACAATAGTTTAAAGCGATTTGG
>CM025627.2:6798614-6827036 GCA_014621495.2 Entosphenus tridentatus
GGGGGGGGGGGGGGTGCTTCAAGCGTACGTACGCAGGTGGGGGTGTAAAAAGTACGCGTGCCTACAGGGAAGAGGAGAGGGGTCAAGTTTTGACAGATTTTTGTGTACGTACACAATGGATGGCCCCTGGGCATCACGTGAGTGAGGTTATGCCCTTGCGGTGGCTACTAGGAGACGCTGGGGAGATGCCCCTCTGGAAGTAAACAAAGCCGCGTGCATTGTCTGTTAGCGTACGAACCGATGCGGGGGATGCGCCACATCGCCGCAAAACTTCCCGTCCGCTGACCATCGTTAACGTCATTGTCATACCGAGAGAAGTTTGTTTTCGGTGTTCGAAAAAGTAAGTAACCTCGTGATCATCGCCAGTTATAGTTCTCATGAGTTCTGTATTTGTGAAAGGTTTCTTACATTAGAGTGTGTACAGCCTGCAATCGTGGCACGTAACAGGTGTTTTTTATGGGTGTAAATTCAAATTAAACGTATCCAAAAATGTGCATGTTCGTCACAGAATGACTCCACATCATGGCAGATGAGAGGAGTTCTACTCTAAATATAATTAAAGAATGATGTAACAAATAAGTACATTTCTGAAATTGTGTAAAAATTGAAAAGCCATACGGAGCTCAGACAACTCGTATAATAATAAATGAAAATCAATTGTTCAGCTCACAATACAAGCGCCGACTGCGCGTCTTAAAATCTATTATTCATAATGTTTGGAATTACATGTAAATGTTACCTTTTGAGCAAATGGAATAAATGAAGCAACAGACAATACACAGCGAATTAGATGAACAGTGCAAAGGAGAGGGAACAAACGAGATAGAAATAATTTACTCTTGAATTGAATCACGATCCTGAATTGTGGTCATGCAGCTGACTCGGCCGTGGCTGCTGAGCCATCTTGGCACTTCCATGTCCATTACTAAATTTAGTTTTGTTTTTGAAATCGTACTTCCTTAAACGTCTCAAGATTGTCGAAGGGGTACGTATTAATAGACGTTTAGTTATAAATATAAGTAAACGTGTTTTATTTACTGCCGGTAACTGATGCAGCCAGTCACGACGTTACTGTACTCCATTTCCCTGTCTTGCAGGCCCCTCACTGTGTTTGTGTCACAACTGCGTGTGATAGAGCGCAAGGAATTCATCCTCGCTCGCTTCTCGTTCGTATGTACGCACGCACGTCTGTTGAACTTCGTCAGCTGATCGGTTTGCCTGTCGACTTGTTTGGGGGTACGTGGGCTCACTCAAGTCCACCGGCCCTCGATGAGTGAGGACCCGGCGAATGATGAAACCTGTGTGCACGTTAAAAACTCGCATGTATGTGTATGTTGTACTTCTTTCGCACAGTGCGTAACCAACCGTGCTAATGAGTGATGCGTGCAGGGACAGGCGGGAGGGGGGGGATGGACAACAAACTAAACGTGTCTCCCCCCCCCCCCCCCTTTGTCTCTCTCGCTCTCCCTTTTGCACACAGTGAGTGTGCAGCAGCTGCCGCAGCAGCAGCAACAGCAGCCTTCCCGCGGCGGCTCGGGCAAGAAGAAGCCTCGCGGACGCGGGATCTTCCGCTCGCTGCTCTGCTGCCTGCGGCACACAGAGAGCCCCGAGCGGAGGGATGCGCCAGCCAATGGGGCCGGCGTTGGGTCCGGCACGGGCAACAGCTTGGGCTCCGGCGCCGGGTTGCTCGACGAGAACGGGTCCATCGCGAGGGCGTCGTCGTACGAGGTAAAACCTATTGAGCTATTTTCAATTTTATTTTACCAGGTAAGGCCACCAATGATGGCCCAACGAAAGTGGCTCACGTGGAAATGTGTTCGTAGCCAAATAATGTAAACGCACGTTGATTCTTAACTGTGGAGGGAAAAGCCGGAGGACCCGGAGAAAAATTCACGCGACCACGGGGAGAGAGAGACATGCAAACTCCAAATATACAGGCGTCATGGTCGGGATCAAACCCACGACCTCCTGTATACCAGGCGAGGTAGTTAACATCTCGCCACCGTGGTGCCCAGGTAGGGGCAGGGGCACGTTTCACAACGCGGTCGCGGGGATTCCCCTCCGCGCTCTGTCGTCATCGTAGGAGAAGTCGTAATTACAGGTGGGGAAAAGACTTGGCAGTTTTTGTTGCGACTCTGTGAGCATGTTGATGGGACTGAAGTTGGAACGTCGGTGGTACAGAGGTACACTTGTTGGGGGGTTGGGGTGGCAGGGGGGGGAGGGGCATGGGGGTGGAAAGGGGGGAAGGGGCAAATGCCCCACCCTTCCGCCTTACAACGTTATACATCCTCAACCATTTTTGATAAAAAAAACATAAATCTAACATTGTAAATTTTACATCTTGAGGTATATTTAAGTTTCGATACATGTAATATGTATGTCCCTTTTGGCATAAAATGACCACATGGCTTGAAATGAAAACTTATTTCTGACTCAAGTACTCTTCATAAGGAAGCAATTTTCTCCTGTCTGAAATGTTTATCTGGGTGTAGTCACTGATCGGTGGTGATATGCTCCCAGTAAATATTCATCGTAGGCTGTAGTCAGGTGGGTCACGGAGCTAAAGAACATGTCAGACCTACTCGAGTTGGAAAGCGGCCCTAAAAGATTGGTATCGGGGAACTACTTCTCATATCCCTCCAAGTGAACTCTGGTGCACAAATTAGGGGGCAGCACTTTCCCCGCACCGTACGTGGCCAACCATGCTAATCAGAGGTGCGGGGGAAGGACAACAAATTAAACACGCTTAAAGAAAATGTTCACCCGTAACAGTCACAATTATTTTTAAAGTCTCAGAACTAGAATTTTGTCACGTGAAGTGAAAAAGCTAATGTAATGCGATTCGTTTTTTTGTGTGTGCGGTCATTGGTCACCGAGCTGAGACCATCACAACTCCATGACATCCGATAATCTGGTTTAATCACAGACAGCTGCGCCTGGCTGCCAAACTCGGGATCTCAGCCGGGCTAACTCGGCGTTCTTGACGATGTCTGAGCCACCCCGGCACCGACATTACAGTTATCTTGAGTTTACGGTTTAAAAGAAAACGTACCATGTTGCCTATGTGCATGCAATTTATAATTTGTCACTATTGTATGCTTTAATAAGATCATTGACTTTTTATGAGATTCGGTATAAAAACAAAATGGCAGGCAGCTCCCCTCCAATCAGAATGCTGCGTCAGTGAATCAACCGGAACCATCACTAGAAGCAGCTATGCTTTCTTCCCTAAAATTGCACGCTCGTTAGAAAACACCCGAAAAAAAACCAGCGACAACAAAAAACACAACTCTTTCCTGTTAGTAACGTCCTGCTTGTTTTTGTTTCTCTCGATGTCAAAACGCAAACGCAGCCGACCAGTAAGTACCTCCTGAGCGAAGTGCGGCCGGGCGACGCCGGTCGGATCTGCGTGGTGATCGACCTTGACGAGACGCTGGTCCACAGTTCCTTCAAGGTGAGACGTTTACCGACCTGACATTCCCTCGCTTCACGGTAAGAAGCAGTTTTTTTTAAAACAACAACTCGGATTTAAGAGCATGAACAGCCCCCAACACGTTCGCCAATAGCGCTGCCCTAAAAGGAGAGAAGATGTTGTACGATTATAGGCAATGTCAGGCAGTGGTTCTTTTTAATTGCACGTAGGTCAAGTACGGAACACTGCCTGACACATCACCTATTTCGATTTAAAGCTTTCGTGACTGCAGGGATTCATCTTCATGGTTCTTTCGGTAAAGTCACGTAGAAGGAAAAAAATAAAATAATAAAACTAAAACATTATAAAATAATTCTCACGACGTTTCGGCCACAAATTATTTTATTATGTTTAATTTAAATTTTATTATTTCCCTTCTACGTGACTTTACCGAAAGAACCAAGAAGATCACCTATTTATACTTTTAGGGCAGACTTATTGATGTAGTTGTTGAGTCTGTGTTCGCTGTGCTTATGCACCACTGACAAGGCAGCAATCTCAGATATATTAGTCAGATTAATTTGCATTGGTGTTGGTGATGGTAGCGCTGCTGGAAATGTTGATCATGGCTTTGGTGATGTCGTGGTGGTTGCTGTTATGGTGCTGGTGGCGGTGGTGATGAAATCGTGGAAGTTGTGTTGGTGGTCATTTTTCTGATGGTGGTGATACTTGTGGTGGTGGTAGTAATTATTGTAATGGTTATGGAAGTAAATGTAAATGATGCTTTGGTTTTTGTGGTCAATATGGAGGTGGTTGCGATGTTGATACAATGATGGCACTTATGTCATCTACCATTGATAGAAGATGCCATCCGCCAGTAAGAATGTATCGGTTCATGTGCTGTAGTGATCGTACGCTTTTGGTGGGTATGTGAATGAAATTTCTCGGCCGCGATATTCAGCGAATGCGTCGAATATCATCTGCTCGTTTCAAGAGCCCGCAGGACAGCAGTTTGCACAAACAACCCCTTTTTGTCAGCTCACTGCTGTGTGCGGGCCCCTTGACAAGCCGTACGGGTTCGTTGTGGACCCTACTTCACAACGCTGGTCAGTGTGGATTGTTGAAGCCAGGGAGCGTTGATGTTAGGAGCTTACAAGTACAATGCGTGGATTTCTGCTGCACGACCCTCTGTTTCCCTCAACATAATGGGTCCATTCAAGTTGCGTGAATACTGGTCTTTAAAACAGAATTGTTTCTTGTTCATGGCCACTATTGGCGTATTGTACTTGTTTCCATGTTTCCTTTGTTTTGACTCTAAGCCCACTGATTATCAGAATAACTTACAGCCAGCCCTCTTTGTCGGACCTCTTCTGGATGGTCTGCCACTCCATGTTGGTCATGGGGGGGGGGGATGAGGGGGGAGGGTCGTCTGACCATACTTCACTGCCGTACGGAGCCGTCCCTAGGGTAACACAGCGAATGGGGGGCGACGGCCCCGGGCCCCGCACTTCGGGGGTCCCTCCCGCGCTTCGACGTCGCCGCGTCAGATCTAATGCTTCTCAGCTAGTTTGAAAACGCCATTGGGTCCGCACCGGTGTGATTTATTTTTTTGTTTCCCGCGCCCTGCACCAGCCTAGGGGGACGGCCCTGTTGCCGTACGCTGGCCGTTGCGTGTTTATTGAATCGGGGGGTTGAGGCGGGGGGGGTCACCCAAGACCGGTTCGGATATCACTCGTCACAGATGTTAACTTTGGCCAGGAATCAAAATTTGCTTTTCACCGAGTTTACAGTGCAGTGCGCTAACCACCAGCTGCCCCTCTGTCACTGTACTTCTGTGCTCTTACATCTATGCCCCCCCCTTCACCGCGCCTTCACCAACCAACCTACCCACGCTGCACCGGCACGGTGAAGTATGGCCATCGTGCTCGCGTGACTCGCGGGGGTTTTTCCTCGCGGTGAGCGAACAAAAGGGGTCTGCGCGTGTACACTGTAGGCTTCTTCCCCTCCCCCGTTCCTCGGTTCCTTATAAACACCCTTTTCCTTCCTCAAAGAGAGAAAAAAAAACCTCCCTCCTCTTTCCCGATTACCAGCCGCCTTCTGCTACGCCCTGTCGGTACGCTTAGCCGCCACCCCTTCTCTCCCGCGGCGTCTTGAGATGCAGTTGCATTTAGAAGCTTTGCAAAGGCAAGCTGCGTTTTGTATGTCGTGGAGATGGAGTAGCGGTGAAGCGGTTTGCCCGCCGGTGAGCTGCGTTCCATTGCCGGCACTGGCTAACAATCAGCGGGCGAGTGATACCGGAACTGGTCCCGAACGCCAACCTGTACCAACCCGAACTGACCAGCGTGGTGACGGATGGTCAAACGACCTCGACGACTGACGTGCCTTTGGGGAGGCCTTCATCCAGCAGTGGATTGACAAATGGGGTGTTCGTTTTCTTTTGCATGTATGACGAAGATGCGTTTGGTGTAAATAGCTTTTTAATGACGATTGCATTATGTGTCATATGCACTTTCATGTTTCCCTTTATTACCGTATTTGCAACCCAGTAAATTACCCAGTACTGCCATCGAGGAATCGTTAAATACCCATTAAGCAGACCTGATGAATATTTTTTTCAAACACAGTTCGCTGAGCACAGGTCCAAAGTGCCCAAGAACGCCTAGCGGCTCGCAACAGGCAGAGCACTGTGAGAGTTGGAACAGATAGAGGTTGACTCGTTTTTTAAATTGAGCCGGGTTATTATTATAAGAGCTCGGGGGTGGGGGGGGAAAGGAAATGGACGTCTGTGAAAAAGAGCCCCGTTGCTCATCGGATTCCTCCAGCTTAAATAAAGATTCTTATTTTGATAAAGAACGATGGGAAGGTAATTGCAGAGTGGAGCGCAGCGAGGGACATGGAGAGAGAGAGAGATAGACAAGTGAGGTGACCTGCTGTGCGGTGGTTGAACACCGTACGGTCAAATGCGGTCGGCTGAGTCGGTCTGTTAGGTTTTGGTGATGTTCACGGGAACATGTAACCTTGGTGGTCGTGATGGTGATGAAAAGTGTAATGAATTTTGAGATTAACTTTATGGTATTTCAGACTATGAATCCAGTGCTGGCTTGAGAACTCAACCGTACACAAGTACCCTGACCTCTCCGTGAGATATACTCGAAGTTTAAAACTCAAGCACTCACTTTGGCAGCTCCTTCAGGATTTATTCATTCACACGGACAATTGTAAGTGTTTCTTGTTGATGAGCGGTAAATGTCAGCTGTGTATCACCCACTTTGACTATGGATTGACGGAGAAAATGGGAAGGCAAAAGCCGAAAATCACACTTGGCATGGACAAGTTTCATACATTTGGGAACAAATCCAAGTTTAAATATATCATATTTACTGTTGAGAAAATGACAAGTAACAGAAAACACAATAAAAAAAATCTGTCCTCAACAGCAAAGCGTACAACCTTTCGGGGCAATGTTTTCCTTCGTAAAAAAAAATATTTGTTCATAAAAGTAAGTGGGCTTGGGCGGGCGGGACACGCCGGTTAGAAGGGGGGTGGGGGGGACGGTGGCCGGTGGTCGAGACTAACGATGGAGTCGCAGCCGAAGGAGGAAGAACGCCCGAGAGCGGAGTGGGGGGGGCGGGAGGGGAACGTCCGCCGCACAGACGGGAGCGATGAAATGAAATTCTCGTCGGCGGATCGTTGCGTCGCGGAAACCGCGAGAGATCTGCGATAGCTTTGGGGAAGGGGAGAGCGCTTCATCGAGCAGCGGATAGAACGCGGCCGATGCGAGCGCATTCGTTCTTCCCGTCGCGACTGTGAGAACGCTTTCGACGTCACCGTTATTGGCAAAGCGGTCGCACTTGTTGCGCGCACGCGCCCGTTGCGAAAACATGTTTTTCAGTCTCGAAATCGAAAAAATATAGTGTCACAACTTGGGGGGGGGGTGGGGGGCCACCCTTAAGAATGTCTGATAAAAGAAGGGGAGCGGCAGAGTTGTTTGTTATTCAGCTGTTTCCTGGTTTTTACTTTGCCGAGCATAGGTGTGGATGTAAAATTTGAAAGTAGACGAATAAAAAAAGTTACCTTGAGAAATGGAGGAAGAAGGCACGGGAGAAGAAATTGTGCAAAGTTGCTGTTTGGACGTTAGGAGGTATGTATTTGAACGTTGACGATTCTGAATAGTTTATTTTATGTTAAGTTGTCTCTAGTGGTCTATAGTTCACACCTAAACACAGTTGTGCTGCATCAGTACAAATAAACTAGTCACATTCGTACTTTTCACTTCATTCATAACGTAAAACTATATAAAATATGTAATATTAAATGGAGAAAGTGAACATCATGTATAATTTTCTTTAAATAATGACATTTAAAGATATGTAATAAGTTAATGACAAACATGGTCATTTTATTTTCTTAAATGCATGCTACTAATGCCATTGCTTTCAATGTACTGCCCGTATAGTGGCGAAGTATGGTCCAGCAACCCCCTAAAATGGCAGACAATGTAGGAAACCCAGTTGCAGCTTAGCAAAGAGTTGTAATAACTATAGTAAGCAGGATTAGGCAAAGCAAATCGGTTGGCAAGGTTAGAACGTGTTGAGTAGCCATCTTACGCCCTGTTAAAAAGTGATTCGTGAACTGTGTGGGCCCTATGGGAACCTCATTTGCCAGTTTTTTACCCTTCTATTATGACTGCAGGTATTGCGGTCTATGCAAACATGACTCCTTGTAAAAAGGTGTCAGTTTTGTTGCCAGATAGAAGGGTAAAAAACCAATTTACATGTGTGGGCCCTGTTAGCCCTATCTGAATGGTGGCGTTCCATTTCGATCCTAACGGGAGAATGGCGTTTACAGTCAGTCGTGGCTCCACCTTCAGCTAAAATAAGCGCCCACAATTGCACGCCATCAGACGGGAACACACCACGCCGTTTATAAATAGAAAGAGACAATTTTTAAACCCGCGTACAGTGCCGTTGTGTGTCACCGTTTGCACGCCGGACTTTGCAGAGGTCACCGGTTCATATATCGATCTCCCGCTAGTTGAAACGATGGTGGCGAGTTTCTTAAATCGTCCCAACCTCTCTCTCTTGTCCACCCAGCAGTGTCAGTGGGTTCGCCCACAGTTGAGTCAATCGGCAGGTCATATATGGTTGGGTAAAGTTTGTATACTCCCACCACACTCCAAGACATCTGGCCAGCGTGGACAGATTAGGCGAGAATACCCTCTAGATGGACTAGGGCTGTGTAGAGTTCCCGCTAGTGGGGAGGACCCTTCAAACCAGCGGTGGCGTGAGCGCAGCAATTGCAGGGCTGCACCTTTACCCTGTTTGGTCGTACAGTGCACGTTATCTCTGCTGCGGACACGCAAAAAAATGATAGTTTCAAAATCTGTAAAAGGCAGGCTTACATAGTGTAATGGCAGGGCGCAAACAGGAATGTTTGTTTAAATATACCCGTGCATAGTCATCGGTTTGTTATTGCCTTCTGATGTTTTGCCTGCGGTACCCTGGCATTCGCTGGACGTGTCCAGGTAACAATAGGTGAATGCAGGCGGTGTAAAGGTTGAGCGTGGTTTGCAGTTCAACTATTTGTTGGTCAAGGTGCAGTCCTGGAATTCCTTTGCTCGTGTCACTGCCGCCGGAAGGGGCTCCACGCGAGGGAGAGGGGGAAAAAAAAACCCCGTCAAGCAATTATGCGTACGCAACTGGAAAAAGAACGTGACATTTAAATGAACAGATAACTATATTTAGAAATGTATTCACGTGGAGAGGTTCCCTCTTTTGTTAATAATGAACCTTCGGTTTTCACAACTGATAGAAAAAAAAAATAACGAAATATTCCCACCCCCCACCAACCACCATGCTCGGTTGCATTGGTTACAATTTCGCAACTGGTTGGCGCCGCAGAACGTTTCGGATTTTGAAATGCGCCCCGTCCTTATTTCGTCACACGCGCCTTGGCGCACGTGCTCGGCCCATTGGCTTGCACGCGCGCGCACGCATTGTGATGACGCGTTTGATAGCTGCACGTTGCGTTAATTTCCTATCGGATTGCAAAGTGAAGCCTTTAGGCGAATAAAAGTGGTGTGTCGCCAGCTTTGTGTGCGCTTTATTTTGAAAGGCGTCACAAAATGTGCTGAGCTGAACGGTTGCTTCAGTTTTCAATGTAAGTCGTTTGTTTTAAGTTGCTAATGACTGCCTCATTTTTCTTTTCTTTTCTTTCAATAGCCAATCAACAATGCCGATTTCATAGTTCCTGTTGAAATTGATGGAACGATACATCAGGTGAGTAAATACATAAAAGTTTTTCATTTTACTACCTTTGTTTGGGAAAAAAAAGTTGTGCCTTATACTTTTAATGTTGTATGCTATTGAACTTCTTTCGCAACAGCCAACCGCGCTAATTGTAGGTGTGAAATGCGCTAATCGGAGGCGAACATCTTTTTTCACAATTGTATCTTGAACACATCACCATATTCTCATTTTGTCAGTCAACGATGTAACGACATAACGGAACCAAACGAAGGCTTTGCCCCCCCCACCCCTGCCTGGGACCCCCCCCACCCCCGCCCCACAGTTTGAGAACCCGCTGAATTCGGTGCTCTTGAGTTAAAGCAATGATGAGCGCAAGATCAGGCCGCCTGTGATAGGCAGGACCCGAAGACCTCCGTTACAGACGCCGAGTACTGGCATCCTTTGCCGTGGCCTGATTCAAGTAATCCAGGATAGGTTGGTTTATTACCAGAGAGCCTATCCTCGACTACTTGGGTTAGGAGGCGGCGGATAACGCCACGCGACCTCACGGCGTCTCTGCAACGCGCCACACCATCGCGACGAAGACTGTGCCTCCAAACGTCTCGTTTGTGTTACTAAAGCGTAGGTTTTCCGTGAACGCGCTGCGTAGCGGCCCAGACGCGTCTTTGCATTGAACCGCGCGTTGTCCGGTGGCGGTGTTCGATATTTCACTTTCCTGTGCTGGGAGTTTCGTCAAGCGATACGGTTTGCCTGCTGACTTGTTTGGGGGTCCACCGGCCCTCGATGAGTGAAGAGCAGCGAATTATGAAATTCTGTGTGCACGTTAAAAAACTTAGATGTTTTTATTTATGGATGTTTGACTTCTTTCCCACCGCCGTACGTAGCCAACCGTGCTAATCGGAGGTGCGGGGGAAGGATGAGCACGGTTAATGCGCAACCCGGGGTAATCCGCCCGCGGTAAAACATTTTGAGGTCTCGCTCGAAGCCGTCATTGGTTATGCATGGGCGTGACATGCATTTCGTCGGTGTGCAGGTTTATGTACTGAAGCGCCCTCATGTGGATGAGTTTTTGAAACGAATGGGCGAATTGTTCGAGTGCGTGCTCTTCACTGCCAGCCTTGCCAAGGTGAGATTTGAGATCCTGTTGCATAGGATGTCACGAACGTTTTTTAAAACGTTTTTCTGGTATGTGTGTGTGTGAGCGCGTAATCCAACACTTTGTGGGGGCAAGGATTGGTGAATTGCGTGAATTTGTTCATACCCACCCCCCCAAACCCAGTCAGCTGCAAGGTGGCCAGCAGGTGTCAGTAGAGAACGTGGCTTTGTGAACTTGTCTATGCGGACTTTTTTCACGATATCCCTTCAAGTGCGTGGGTTTTCTCTGGGGTTCTTCGGTTTCCTCCCATATATGCAAAACACTCATGTAGGAAAAAGGAATTGGCCTGACAGCCTAATGCAGGAGCTATGTGAAAAAATATCCTTGAGGCTCAGTGGGGCTTTCCTGGATAGTTAATAGGCATGTAACAATTTTGTTAATTTGCATGATTTTTGCTGTCAATAGATCTGGCTAAACAAGCAGGTTGTGGGCACGAGAGAGGGGCAGTGCAATAGAATCCATTGGTGCTTGGGGATTTTTTTTTACGCTCGTTTGAAGTGCAATTTCACGTGATAAATGACGGTGATGATGATTGTTGATAACTCGCCCTTCGCGCTGGCAGTACGGTGATCCTGTGGTCAATAACTCGCCCTTCGCGCTTGCAGTACGCTGATCCGGTGGTCAATAACTCGCCCTTTACGCTTGCAGTACGCTGATCCTGTGGTCAATAACTCACCCTTTGCGCTGGCAGTACGCTAATCCGGTGGTCAATAACTCGCCCTTTGCGCTTGCAGTACGCTGATCCTGTGGCAGACCTCCTGGACAAGTGGGGGGTGTTCAGGGCGAGGTTGTTCCGCGAGTCGTGCGTGTTCCACCACGGCAACTACGTCAAGGACTTGAGCCGATTGGGCAGGGAGCTCAACAAAGTCATCATCATCGACAACTCGCCCGCCTCCTACATATTCCACCCTGACAACGCGGTAATCGCCCACTTGCGTACACTCGCACACAAGCAAGCAAGCGCGGCATCAATGCAGCTTTGCCGTATCAGAAGTGGGAAGCTTGTGGTTATAACCTGCGGTGGGAATAAAGCCACGTGGCATCGTCCTTCATTTGTTGTTTTATCCTGTGTTGATGCCTTCCCACGCATGGAATGATTTTGTGCGCCTGGGAAGTGAATAAATTCGGCAGCTTCGCAGCGTAATTAATTTTTTTTTTATCCTAGTAGTACAGTTGTGAGAGTGGTTCGTGCGCTGCCTTATGAAACAATGACGGTCACCGCATCGCATGTTTTCAAATGCGCTTCTGCGGCCGTCTGGAACGCTCTTCCTCCTTCCTATATTAGGATGCCACTGGAGTTATGCACTTTTAAATGATCTAGATTGAAAACTCACTTCCTTAGAACTGCTTGTTGTTGTGTTTAGTTTGTTGTCCTTCCCCGCACCTCCTGTTAGCACGGTTGGCTACGTATAGTGCGGAAGAGGTTCAACATACATATTGCCCATAGACTAACACTACCCATAGACTCAACACTACCCATAGACTCAACACTGCTCACAGACTAACACTACCCATAGACTCAACACTGCTCACAGACTCAACACTGTCCATAGACTCAACACTGCACCTCTGATTAACACGGTTGGCTACGTACGGTGCGGAAGAGGTTCAACATACATCCATTCCCATCTAACTCGATGTGTTGTCTCATTGTATACAATACAACACAGGTACATGTTGCGTGTGCGTTGCATTTCCGTCGCGTGTGCATTGCGTGTGTGTGTGTATGGGGAGCGGTAAGTGTGTTGCGCTACAAACCCAGCGGCCCGAGTTTGATTCCCGATCACGGCCAACACCAGTGACGATTATCTGCACCGGTCCTGGGCCTCCCCGAGGTCGACTCAGCCTTATATGAATACCTGGTGTGATGTGAAAACATCGTCCCTGGGGAGACAAAGGCGGCCGGGCATGGCTCTGACCACCCACCCCACACATGTGCCGTGCGGGCCTTCATAGGTGCTACTCAGCACTTGCCCCAACAGTACGTTAAGGCTATACGGGGGGGGGAATCTTTATCTTGTGTGTGTGTGTGTGCGCGTGTGTAGGTTCCGGTGGTGTCCTGGTTCGACGACATGACCGACATGGAGCTCCTGGATCTCGTGCCGCTCTTTGAGGGGCTGAGCAAGGTGGACGACATCTACACGGTTCTGCGTCAGCACAGGACTAGCTAACGGCAGCAGGGACAGCAAGCCGTGGGGGAATAAAAGCAAGGCAAAACACACACGAGGAGATGCAACAGGAATAGAAAACAAAAGACTGAACAATAACGATAAAACGAAAAGACAATCTGACGAACGCATGAAACCTTCCCGATTGATCGCCGTTGGATGGTGGAAAGTGCTGCTCGAGAAAACCAGTGCGAGGATCGTCGTCGACTGGAGGAAGTTGACGTCGTTGTGTTGCTTGAAGTTTGATTTGATGCAAGAAAATGGGCGTTTTTAGCACTTTCCCTAAACCCTTAAATTGCATATCATGCCTGCCTCTGTCAATCAAAGACAAACTTTACTCTTCATTTTTTTTTGTCGTCGTCGTATTGGCTGTACGGTTCTTTTATTCTCTTACGGCTGTTCGTGATCCAATCCTTGATAAACCAAACTAAAACCAAATAATATTCAGGAAGGAAAAAAAGTTATTTTTTTATCATTAAATTTTAAATTTTTTATGAATAACCCTTATTTGGTATAAGCAAAGTATAGGAAAAGTCGTTTTCACGTTTTACCAAAAAGACAACGACGACCAGCATTTCTAAACAGTGGCGACATTCACGCATGCTGTATCTCAGCCCCCCTGCACAACCTGCGGCACATGGGAGACCTGTGTGTCGCTTAACTCTTTCGCGTTCCGATGACGTACGTCATCAGTTTTTCTTTCGATTCCATTCCGATGACGTACGTCATCAAAACGAAACCGGAAGAAAAACTGAAAGGAACTTGATTGGTAACGAGGCTCCCACAAGGCCACGCGGGAGAGCGTGTGGCACAGTTTTGGCTCCAGCTATCGCAGAGTGCGGTTGTGTCGCTACAGTTCTCTGCGGTGAGCAGAGTGTAATGAAAAACAACGGCGCTACGCCTCTCTAAATAAAATGTATGCCGAGCCGCTTGCACGTTGGGAGACACGCCTTGGAATGGGAAAGGGTTAAGGTGTTTTCAGCCATTTAATGGGGGGCAGGGGGGGTCATGTAATTTTGTAAGACAATGCGACATCACCAAGATAATTGATAGTAAGACGGTGATGTCGGTTATACCACCTGCAAGGTTGTTTCTACGTTTCGGCTTCTCCGTCCGCGTCTCCATCGTGCCTCAAAGAAGTCGCCTTGAGTGCCTTTCCTCTCATTGCAGCAATACAATGAACACTACCCTCTTCTTATTATCCCACCTATACGTGTTCCGATTAAATAATGAGAATCTCTTAATTTCTTACATGTAGATATCGAATCAAAAAGACAAGCAAAGCACTTGTAAAGTTCGTGCGATTTTCGGCACATTTTTATTCAACTAATGTCAGCACATGAAACTGTAGTTTGTATTTAAACTACTATATATAAGATGAAAAACACTTGATCGTCGTTGCATTGCATTTATACCCCCTCAGTGACATCTGCAGCCTATAATCCTCCTCTAAGCGTCAGAAAAAACTCCGTTGCATAGAGACAGAATCGCTTATATTTTCTGAATAAAAAAAAACCACGGCATCGATAAGACAAAATTAAAAAAATATAATGAGACCGGCTATTTCAACTGTATTGTTGAAATATTCGCAACGTATTCATTTCATACCTAATAGGTGTCTTTTTTTTTACAAAACAGAACTTGTAATCTGGAGGTTGTCGGTTCGAATTGATCTCCCGGCGCGCGGCAGTTGAAACGACGGCGCAAAATTCGTAAATCTAACCCCCCACCCCCCCGTTCTTCTTACCATTGTTCATTGGGCGGTGTAAATTTGGTGCCCCACGCAGTACGTTAGCAGGTGGCATGTAGCGGGGTAGCACGTGGGTTACTCGCCTCTTACAATGCATCTGGCCAGCGTGGAAGAATAGTTCAAACAACTTCTAGACGGGCGACTGTTTAGAGCTTCCTCTCGTGAAGGCCCCTTTGCCAGCAGTGACGTGAGCAAGTTTCAGAATCAGAATATTTGTTTATACTTCTGGAATCTGATGAGCGATAAAGCTGTTTTTTTTCACAGATGTCCAGTAGTGGTGGGTCAGAACGTTATAACAACAAGCAATACAAAAACACGATAGGAGTGCAAAGTGTAGGAAAGGTAAAGAAATCTGTTTAAAAAAATATACGAATAAAACTAAACTAATTTTTTGTTTATCTTACCAGGAAAAGCCCACTGAGCTATTAGCATTTTTTTTAGAAGCGACCTCGCCACAAATGATAGTTCAACAAAGTGCCTCATCATGTGGAATTTTTTCAAGAGGCAAAATCATCTAAATAATCTAACGACATGTTTTAAAATAAAACTGGAGGACCCTGAGAAGAAAAAATCAACGCGGAGAGAGTCAGTTAAATTCCAAATCTACAGGCGTAAGGGTCGGGATCGAGCCCGCAACCTCTTTCAGCTACATTTACTTTATTTTCAACAGAAACATTTCTAAACCTCGAAAGTCATTGTGGACATCTGTGCAGTTTAATTGACCGAGCTGAAACTGGTGTCAATATTGTTTAAACAATAAGTGATCCCTTTTACTGACACCCTGTGCACGTGGCAGTGATGTGTAATGTTAAGAAAAAGCGTTCATTAATAACGTTTTGTCATCAAGCTGGCTGGGTGGCTTCGAGGTCAATGCTGAGCCATCACCGCTGAGATCCTGGGTTCAAATCCAGGCAGCTGCCCGTAATGAAACTGGATTGTCAAACGGAGCGAGTTGATTGTCTCAGCCCAGTCGCCAATTACTAAAATTCCAGCTCTGGGTATTAATATCATCTGTTTGACTATCATGCGACAATCTAATTGCAGAGAATATGGCATAGTGCACGCCCTTTCTCTGTAAAAGATGGAGAGAAAAAAAACTACTTGAAGGATTTTTTGGAGAAGTCCGGTGAAACGTATCATCATCATCTGCGGGGCTGCTCTGAGATTTCTAAGTAGATTTAGGCTCTCGAAACGATAACGAAAGCACGGTTGTGAGTACGTTTTTGGGGAAAAGGCACATTGAAAAAATGATACACCCTAAACCTGTGGTCGGCAACCAAAATAACAAGAGCCATTTTGATCGAATTCGCAACAAACCCCCCCTCCAATATTTCAAGAGGCACAATGCATGTGAGTACGGGACGGTGGTCCTTAATTCATAATAAAGCTGTCCTTCAAGAGTCAGCATATGCCGCTCCGGAGCCGCATGTTTGCCGACCCTTTTCCCTAAACAACGATACACACTATAACGACGCACTACCAAGGGATCCGCGGTTCAAAATATCGTTGGGCTTTGCAACATATATCTACGTGTTGAGAAAGAAAATATGCGTCTCGTGCAGGAAATATTTTAACACAAAAGTGGATAGATGTGTACTTTGTCACGCATCGCTTCAGGCAGCGGTGGCCCAATGTACCAAGCACTTGGGGCCATCGTGGTGGAATCTCGAACGGCGCTGGCAACGCACCAGAAAGCTTTTGTCCCCAACAATGAAGAGCGATGGATTTAACCGTGGAATATTATCACTATAGGCATCGAACGCATAATCTCGCCGTCTGTTAGGCAGGAATGTTTCGATGTCCAAGTTGTTGAGCCTCGGGGGATTTGCTTAGTTGGCATCAGCAGGTCGAGAGAGAATTGTCTGCTCGTTAGCTTTCTGACTTGTCCTAAGATCCACCCCGTAGATCGTGATCCACGTATTGGTCACCGCTGACTTGGGGTGGTGGTGGGGGGGGGGACTACATTTGTTACACTACCAGTATGTTTTAAGTATAACGCAATTGTGTAACATTTTTTTTTCGCACACAAGTAGTATACTCTCCGTGTTTAGCTTGATTTAGGCGCTTCACATTACACTCGTCGACTGCACTTGAGAACAGCATCCAACACTGCAGCGTGTAAGTTACAGCAATACTAATATACGGAAAATATTTTTGCTTCTGAAAGTGATTTTTATTTAAATTCACTATGCTTAAAGACATTTGTGTACATTTCATGAATTGTAAGCGGAACATTTGAAAATCACCTCTGCTCATATGCACGTCTGCCAACTTGGTCACATTTGGTGAAGCATTCTCTGTTGTCGGTGAGCGATTGTTGCGCGTCCTTGTTTCTCAACAGCGATCGTACTTTGTACCCAAGGCAAAACGGAGCATTAATTATTCGTAGAAAAAAAAAACACCCCAATTAAAATAGCTTTTAGAACGCATTGTACAAGAGTGACGTCTTCGAGAGACACTGCCACGTGGCGTGCAGGAGGCGAAAGCGAAGTTGCCTTTTGGACGAGTCCACTTTGAAGTTCAGTGATCCGTTTCTCTCCCAGCTTAGGCGTTTGTGGTGGTCATTGGCCTCGGTGTATGAAGGACATCGTCTTGACTCCCGTCATATTAATGCCTATGAGTGTTCTCTTTATCTCGTGTATGTTGTCACCCTGTAACTTCCCAAACTGCTGGACAAATGGCCTCCCCTGTGTTTGTTCTGTTCCTTAATACTCGTTCTTGTCCAGTGGCGGCCTCCGAATTATTTACTTTGCATCGCTGCCGCCGTCTCTTCCGCTGGTTTGCTCTGCTGCCCTCACCTTCGTTCGGTCTCCGCTCTGGTTAACTGTGTGTCCGTCTTTCGCAGACTGAATGTGTAACATGATGTGTAAGCCGTGCGTGTGTGTGTGTGTTGGTGGAGTTCCGGGTGGCTAAAGCACAGCAAGTTGGCACAGTATGGGGCACAGGTGGTGCATCAGCCAGTCATCTCGGTCATGTCAGTCAGTCGACCCGTGGCACCTGGGTCTGCCCCGTGACCTCCTGCCAGCGGGGGCGTTCGACACTTCACGTGGCCTCAAGGTGCACATGGCCTGGCACAAGCTTCATGGTGACGTCACCGCCACTTAGTGGCGAATGGCGGTTGTTGTTGTTGGAGTTCTGAATTAAGTTTCTTTTTCAAATCAGTTTTTATTCCATTTGGGCTGTCAGAGTTTTGTCAAGTGTTGAAGTAGAACTTTTCGATACTCGTAGTGAGCGGTGAAATCGCCTCCTGTTGCTATACAATGGCCCACAGAATCATATTCTCACAGAACTCTCCTGCCATCTCTTCATGCACTTTCTGACGTGCCCCGCTTCTGAGAAATGTTTGCCCATGGCGATGGTCAAACTCTTGAGATTTTTCGACAAAGCTACATTTGGCGTGGCGGGTTTCTTTGCGTGCAGCCTTTGGTGACCAAGCCGAGATCACAAGCCTGCTGCAACACACCCGGTTTAATCAGAGCTGACTGAAATTACACCGCAGTATAGGAAAATTTGATTTCACAAAGCACTTCAATGTGGGTGGCTTTGAACCCCAGAATCTGTCGTACGGCAATATCCAAGATTTACGTCTCCCCCTTTTACGTCGTTTTCCAAGTACGTGAACACAGCTTCCTGATTTGCGTCGCCTCAACCCCACACTTAACGTCGCTGTCGCTGACAGCATCGTCCGTCCTTTCTCGTATCCGTCGACTCTCACCGTGCCCTGTACTTTGCTTTGCGCATAAAGACATTTGCTGTACTGCAGAGTACAATATATTATTTACGTATGCTAGTTAGGTGATTTGGACAAGAAAACGCTTTGATTTACTTCGTTTCGATATTCATCGTCGGACCTTTCAGGGATTCATCTTCTTGGTTCTTTCGGTAAAGTCACGGAGAAGGGAAATAATAAAATAATAAAAAGAAAACATAATAAAATAATACAATTCTCACGACGTTTCGGCCACAACGCAAGCAGCCGTCCTCAGGTGAAGAACAGGTCTGTCGGAAAGACAGCGTCTGAATGAACACCACCATGCTTGGCAGCGTATATTTAAGCTGGGTTAGAGGAGGAAGGGCGCCTTGACAAAGGAATTTGCATATCAACAGATGAATTTGGCATATTTATGGAAAATGCAGATATGGGATTAGTCACTGCTTGTGGAATGCGTAGGAGGTGGGGGGGGTCTCAAAGTCATATTATGCCCGTGCATTATGTAGGATTAGCAGGAACTCATCCCCTAAGTAGGACAGAATATTGCTGTATTGGCGAGGTGCTCGCTCTCTGTGACTTGTGAACCACCTGTACTAACTCACCTCTGTCGCTATGGTTATTCTACATCTCGTGACAGGTAATTGTGTTTGTCCAAGTTAACCTCATGGTGTTGGATGTTGAACTTGTTTTTTTGTTGTTGTGCCATGTGTTTGGTTCGTCCATGGTTCGGAGTTGTGTTGCGTCAGTTGGTTCTTGTGTTGTTTCCATTCTCGTTGGCCAGAATGTTGGTTGGATTGGTTGTATTCAGGATCATTTGGTTTCTTGAGTGTTGTTCTGTATTCGTGCTTCTATGTTTCACTCGTTCAAAATCTCCTTGCTAACTTTGCCCCAGTTTGCTGATCCGTTTTGCCTTGTCGAAGTGCAAGGGCAGCCGAAGCAATAACATTTGTGCCGGGTAGGTTTATCGCAGCTCTACTGCATCGCCCTCCCGTTGTGGTGTTCGGCATATGATGGTCCAACGTTTCGCTACGCTCTCCCTAAAGAAGGAACGGAAGTTTCCGACGATGCAGCGTCGCGCTGCCGAACAACACGCGGCACAACCCGAAAGCGCATCGGAGAGAGCAATAATATTTGTATTTTTTAAGTTTCAAAAAATTCTTTCCGGAAACAAATCTCGCCTCCCCAGAGCATGTCTTTTTTCACTTTGCAACGTTGGCAGCGGCGTCATATGTGCATTGATCTAAATGCATAAAACTTGAACTACGTGTTTGTGAGCATTGTAGTTGAGCTGTTTTTTGTTTGTCAACGGTGAGTCGACATCTTGATACTGTTTTTTTTTGCTCCAGTGTAGCCACTGTCGGACTTCACGTATAGCCCAAATCCACTGCTGGATGACAGCCTCCACTTGCGCTGCGGTTCACGAGGGTCGTTTGACCATGACCCCCCTTCCTCCTGCTTGGCACGGGCTGGTGAAGGTGGGCAGCATAGACGTTGGGAGCATTGCACAGTACAATGGATGTTGATGCACTGAACCCCTGCTGCCCGCGCAGTATAGCCTCCCCGCAGTAGCCTATAGCAACCTGTTATGCACGGCGATCGGCCAACTCAACCCTGCTTGGCTTCCGAGGTCTTGACGAGATCGGACACCGTTCTGGGTGATTTCGTCATAGGCTGCAAGACTTCACGTTGAGACAACATGGGGTAGACCAGTTGCAAGGATTATGTTTATGAAATGCTCGTCCCACTGGTATTCTCTTTACAATTTTTGTACCATTTTTCTACTGCTCGTAGCAGTTTACGAAATTGGCTTCTCTTAAAGCAATACACTAAAAAAATGCAAGTTGGGAAAACAGGTGCACAAGAGAGAGGCATTACTGCAATTTCTAGTGCCGCAATGCTGTATAATAGTAATTATAAAATACTAACTTGGCCTTAACTAAAGAAACTGTTCACCCACAGTGCCTCCATAAGTGCCTCCTGTCACGCTAATTGGAAAATAAAAGATACCGAATGCTGTCTTGAATATGAAGAAGGCAATTATTTTTTATTGCGATATTCAGCACGTGAAGATAACGTGTGGACCTCTGAGACATATTTTTCCGTAAGTTAAATGTTTTGCAGTGTTTGTGCCTTTTGGAGTGAGATGTCAGTACATCGAAGGTCCCATCATTTACAGAGGCAATGTTTTATATAACGTAGGCTTTCGCGACGACCAATATTCATAAAGGTTTTTGGGTGAGATCGTGTAAGTGCAAATGTGTCGTAACCCTCCACCACCCAACCACTACTTTAGCCCACCGGTGTGTTGAAGAATAAATCCACAACATTTACAATTTGAGTAAAAAAATGTGACAAACCTTAAGACCACATTTTCATCAAATTGTGGATTTACTTTTCAACACACCGGTGGGCTGAAGTAGTAACCGATTGGCGCGTTGTTTACGTGACAACTTAGTGGTTGTGTTGTGTAGTGGAGGGTTACGACAAATGTATACTTACGCGATCTAACCTAAAAACCTTTATTATGAATGTGTTATATGTTGCAAAGGCCAGGTAGGCCAAGGTGTAAACTAAGCCTTGTTCTTACGTATACGACCAGCCGAATAAAAAATATAAACATTCTTAAAAATATATATTTAGCAACGTTTCGAATTGATACTACGTGGCTGGTTATTCAGTTTTCTGAACAAATGGCTCGCCATAATTTTGGAGAGAGAGAGTAAAAAAAAATATATACATATATACATACATTTGCATAGGTCCTTGGAATTGAACCTGTATAAAAAACGAAATGATGTACAAATGAATTGCATATAATGGTTCTGGCGCGTTGCCTTTGGCCGTTCTTTCTGTGTTTGAAGGATGTGTTTTATGCTTGCACGTGAGTGTCTTTTTTGATTTTTGAATTGCGTGCCCTTTGATAGATGATCCAAACGTTGCTGCAAAAAAAAATGGTCACCCGATTTACAATGCCTGCATAGAGGCGCAAAGGGATATGTGATATTTTTTGTATTACACAGCCCCTGAGCCGAACTATGACTTACATTTGATTTTGTGCAAACGTCCATTTAGTGACAATTTCGATCACGGGGGTAGGGGGGGTGGGAATTTATAGTGGAATGTTAGCTGTCCATTCTTTTCTTGGGTTACAATCGAAATTGCGGATATTCCAAAATTTGTATTGTATACAGGGAAGTTAGTAAAAACATTCATAAAAGCAGAATTCCGGTGTGTGCTCCCACTTATAAATACAGATATGCTTTAGTCCACAGGTCTATCCGATTGGCTTTCCAGACCAATATTATCCAGCAGAAGTTATATCAGAAAACCAACTCTGGACCGGTTTCAGTAAAATGGGCTCAACTGCATTCGATCAAATTTAAACCATCGGTGGTGATATTGTCTGAAGTTGACTGGTCCTTTCAAATATCTGTCTGGTCCTGCTTCATTTGCAAGTCTTTCACAGGTCTAAGCAACACAAGAACGAATAAGCAATATGGTTATCCTAAAAGTTACTTTTACGCTGATATTCCATTTACAAAGTTATAACTCCACTGCTGTAATACGGCGAAACTATGGTTAAAAATAATGTACTTTAACATTCAGTTGAATTTCTCTCTTGTTATGTGATTGTAACCTTATTGTAATCTTTTATGGCAGTATAATACATGAGTTCCATGTAGCAGATAGCATCTTCAATCCTGCATCTCTCAATTACACTCGTACTAAAACTCGTGTGTGCTGTGCATATTTACATCTGTGTACACCAAAACGGCTTCAGTTTTGCATACGTCTTACATTGTAAGCAACTTCATGGGTCTATTTGCGAGTCTGGCTGTCGGGAAGTGACAATTGTCGTTTTTTGTGAAGTCGAGTTAAGGGCTCAGTGACCGGAAATAACCAGATTGATGATTAGACACGTACAACTTACGACCTTTGACCTAGGTAAAAAATATCTTTGTTCGTAAATTACAATATTCTATGGTTTTGAAAAGTGTAAACTCTATTCCCATTCCTCTGATTTATCTAGTTGAGAGGTGGGAATATGTTCGATGAAATGAATAAAAGTGGGTAATGTGTGGAACAAATAGAGCTATTGGTGGGGTACGGAGACTGAAACTGAAATGTCAGGGGCTTGTTCCGGTGAACGTATCTGAGTGTATGAACACGTAAAATACACATTCTATCAGGGGTACAACGCTTTATCAAGGAGGAATTGGAGGAAGACCAGAACATGAATGGACATTTAAACATTTTACGTATTACACCATTACACAGTATAGGCTTGTATGCAATTTCATTAACACTTTATTAAGTAATTATTTTACAGGATGCGCATTTTAGAAATGTACTATTCTGCAGTGCGATAACCGCCGTTGAAATTCGAATTGTAAAAATTCCGTTTTAGAGTAAAACGCTATATCCACCATATTAGTCTCGACTCCTATTTCCAGACCAGTCAAAAGTCAAGAATCCCAAACAGATCCGCTTAATTACCACGTTGTCCCCCCACATTCACGGATTCAAGAGAGCAGATACATCTACAGATGAGACGTTATCGACTGGTAAGTTCCATATTGCTCGCGTGGTTGTGGCAGCGACTTCTTGGGCTGATCCAAAACAAGGAGTCTTGATGGAAAGACGCAATTCTCACGATTTCAAGGGGTTTGTACTTACCGCCTTGCTCAGTGGCGCTCTGGACGTTGACACCCAGTGGACCATTGGGGGCCAACCGAATTCCTTCGTTAACAGGTCTAGAGATGTTAACTACCTCGCCTGGTATACAGGTGGTCGTGGGTTCGATCCCGACCCTGAAAACATGTATATTTGGAGTTTGCGTGTCTCTCTCCCTGCGGATTTTTCTCCAGGTCCTTCGAGTTCCCCCCCCCACATTTAGAAATACGCGTTTAGAGGATTTGGCTGCTGTAAATTTCCACGTGATAAAGCCACTGACGTTGTTGATCGCCTTGAAAGAGGACGCTGCTGCAAAGAGTCGCCTGTGGAAGAACACTCATTGCCACCTCAAAATCATCTCGGGACAAAACCTGGGAGGAAAATCAACTTGCTTCTGGACATTAGTTCTACGATAACGATTTCAGAAGTTCCCCATGAAAATTTTTTGGGGGAATTTACTCAGGATTGTGAATGGTGACAGGTTGAGCTCGAACCAATTCACCACCCGTCGGCGATTGAATTCTAACGATTCATGATCGCGATTACAGAACATTCCAGTAACAGCCACCATTAGCTGTGTTAGTACTTAGTAAATGGCGGCTTGACATTCTTTTCCACCTTCATGTGACCACTACGCTGTCCACCTCTCGCCAAGCTTCAAATGTCTTACATTGACATGCTAATCGCTCGCAATACAATGGCCATCCCCCACTTTGGCCATTAGCTGCTCCGCCCATCTCTACACCATTTGTAAACACCATTGGAAACCTTTGCCAGTAGCAAAATATGATCATTGTTTTTTTACCCTTTTATCTGGCAACAAAACGGACACCTTTTTTTTTACAAGGAGTCATGTTTGCATTGACCACGATACCTGCGGTCGGAATGCTAACAAAAAACACAACTCTAATAATGCATGCACTGTCCTTGAAATTGATTGGTCCACACCCGAGACAGCTTTCCTTAGAGCCTAGTCTCACATGGTGTTGGACCAGATGACGCCAAAAGGCGCACAACTTAAAGACAATGCACCGTCAGAGGATGAGAGCTCGGGGTAAGCATTTACACCATTGGAACCTCCTTTGCCAGTAGCAAAATATTATAATTGTTTTTTTACCCTTTTATCTGGCAACAAAACTGACACCTTTTTTGCAAGGAGTCATGTTTGCAGAGTTGTGTTTTTTGTTTGCATTCCGACCGCAGGTATTGTGGTCAATGCAAACATGACTCCTTGTAAAAAGGTGTCAGTTTTGTTGCCAGATAAAAGGGTAAAAAAGCAATTATCATTTGTAAACAGCTCTTTGATTGGTGTAGTGTGTAGACCTACTGCAGGTTACGGAGACTCTCACACATTAACATCTGCTGCCCTGCCCATCACAACCATTTATAAACAGCTCTTTGATTGGTGGAGACTTCTCCCACATTAACATTAGCTGCCCCGCCCATCTCTGAACCTTTATAAACAGCCTGCCTCGGTTAGATGTCCCCTTTTTCACCTGAAGACGATTTCTTGTATTGCGATCGAAACCTCGTGATATTGTTATTGTTTTACTTATTTTTTCTATCCACGTGGCTTTACCGAAAGACCCAAAGAATATGCAAATATATTTTAACGCCACAGTGTTATTGACGAATGTGTTGAGATATCTCTCAAACTCATTTTGCGAGGGTGCCACCTTGTAAGTTCGATCCTAGCAGGGGGGGGAGGGGGGAGATCCCCTAAAATTTGAATATGAGCCGATTGGCAACACTTGAGCGAGATTTGATCGCTTGAAAAGGACTCGCTCGGAACGTGGACAGTTGAACCTTATGCCTCTCGCATAATGTTCGTGATGTAGTCATTTTTAGTCTGTCGATGGTCGGCGATGCGGCAATCGACTCATCTGGACGAGCTGTACACGATGCACTATTCAAAGTTGAAATTTTCGATAACGTATATTTTTATGCTGATGTTTGGCGTTTCGACATCGTTGAGTGTGGCACCGATTTCGGATTGATTGGTACCCCAGTCGCGGAGTGAAGTACACCCCTGGAGAAAAAAGTGTCCCAGAAATAAAGTATTTAATTGCCTCGGCCAATTTGTACTACTTGGTACCCCGGGTACCGCCATAAGGTTCAGTTGATTGAGCGATTTTGCAGGCGACGACAAAGTTTGCGCCATGGATTTTCCCCGAGCGAGTCGGTCGGTTGAGCGACTCTGGGTTTTGTGCGCCCTCTCTCTCTCTCGCCTACTCCAAAGGTTCCCGCGACTTCGAATGTTGTACCGTGAACTGTGAGCGACCGGCTTGCTTATAACTTAGGGAACGTGCGTGCACAAGGCAGCACTTGTCGGTGGCCAGGTTGTGATGGCTGTGGTGGGTGGTCGTGGGCAGTGCCGGATTATCCTTGTAGCACAAATAGCTACTACACATGTAGTAGCTACTTGTGCTACAATGTAGTAGCTACTACATATGTAGTAGCTGCACTCTCAAGGGCCTCGCGCCAAATGCTTTCAAGCTATCAATTTCGGTTCAGTGATTCTGCACTTACTCTATTACTATAGTACTATACCGCCTTCAACTTTTATGAACTACTGGGTGTTTGAGGTTAGCGATTTGTCGTATTTTCTGGCCGTATAGCAAATGAAAAAATACAATTACTTTACTGTGCAAGTGAAAAAATAGTGTTTTAATATTTATGTTTTTTCAGGACCCATTTATAACATGAGCTACAGGCCCCGCACTAGCTTAATCCGGCACTGGTGACGCCAAGTCTCTGATCCCTCGCCTTCGGCAACCCGCACCGTGAGACCAGCGTGGTGAAGTATGGTCAAATAGATTCCACGAGCTTGGGCGAGCATCATCCAGCAGTGGATTGATAGATTTCAAATATATTTTTTGTATATAATCATTGTAAATACACGTGGGCCGATTATCCCCGCCAGCAGATGGCATCGAACCCAAAGGAAGTTGAGTTTGGTGTGTTGAGGAAACGCGCACACAGGCCTCGGGGTGAAAGTAAATAATTGTAAAGGCGCAGCCCTGCAATGTCCTCGTTCGTGCCGCCTGCTCACGAAAGGGGGCCTCCCAACTGGAGGTAGCGTCCGGTACCTTGGCCTACTCTTCCACGACCTGGAAGTGACTGCCACCGGCCGATCAACATTCGGTGAAAGTACACAGTTCTGTACACTCATTCCCCCTCCCCATAAAGGTCACGTATTTTGTTTTACAAAGCAAAAAAAACCAAGAAAAAGGAATATTATTATACTTTAGCACACGTAGAGACGTTTGCCGTTCGCTTGTGGTGGTTTATGGAGAGGGTGACTCCGATCATCCTCGCAGCAGCAACAGCGGCGGTGGCTTTTGATAAACCATCGACTAAATCATCTCCACGTTTGTGGCCGCTTTGTCAATCCACTGCTGGATCGATATATCCCACGCCATGGCCCAGTCTTTTTGGTGAATGCAGAAGGGGGGGGTTACTCAGATGTGGGGAGCATGGAAGGTACAGTACAATGGGTTTGACACGTAGTAGGCATTTCGCGACCAATATCCAAAATACAGACATTTATATTTATTCTATCTAAGGGGTCGTCCATAAATGACGTCACGCACCTAGGGGGATGGGGGGGGGGGGGCCATAAATTTGTGACGACGTTTGTGGACGGTTTCGGGGGTTTCAAAAATCGTCCAAAATCGCATGACGTCATTTATGGACCGCCCCTAACCCCCCAAAAAAACCTATATTATGGTCGAATTGTAAATGTTGTGGATTTACTCTCCAACACACCGGTGTGCTGTACTCGTAACGAATTGGCCGCGTTCTGTTTACGTGACAAACCTTACTCATTGGCTGTGTCGGGTGGTGGCGGGTTTAACGACACATTTACGCGATCTTACCCAAAGAAAACCTCTGTTATGGACATTACAATGGATCATGCTACACTGCCCCCTGCTGCATTTAAATATTTTGCAAGGGCGTTCCTGCTTTTGGGATTTTTGTCCATTTCCATTCCTTAGTGGCGTTAACGGAATAGTGTTTATCTCTTATACCTGAAAAACTTCCCGATGAAATGACTTAAAAAAACACACACACACAATTGTTGGGTTAAATATTACTGTGTTGGTGGTCGTCTGCGTATGTTCAGTGTTTCTGCTAAGGTAGCTTGCTGCTGACGCACGCCATGACATGGTCTCTGTGTTTGTGTGCTGCGCGCTCGAAGGAGCATCGGTAACTATTTGTCTTACAAATAATTTATTGGGTTATTTTCTACATTGGGAACCCCACGTTGAGTAGCCCACAGGAGCCGTATGTGCTGAATGTTGGACTTCTTTCGCGCCGTACGTAGCCAACCGTGCTAATAGGAGGTGCAGTGTTGAGTCTATGGATAGTGTTGAGTCTGTGGGCAGTATTGAGTCTGTGGGCAGTGTTGAGTCTGTGGGTAGTGTTAGTCTATGGGCAGTGTTGAGTCTATGGGTAGTGTTGAGTCTATGGGCAGTGCTGAGTCTATGGGTAGTGTTGAGTCTATGAGTAGTGCTGAGTCTATGGGCAGTGTTGAGTCTATGGGCAGTATTGAGTCTATGGGCAGTGTTGCGTCTATGGGTAGTGTTAGTCTATGGGCAGTGTTGAGTCAATGGGTAGTGTTGAGTCTATAGACAGTGCTGAGTCTATGGGTAGTGTTGAGTCTATGGGCAGTGTTGAGTCTATGGGCAGTGTTGAGTCTATGGGTAGTGTTAGTCTATGGGCAGTATGTATGTTGAGCTTCTTTCACACCCTACGTAGCCAACCGTGCTAAATCGGAGGGGCGGAGGGCATGAACGAGAGGGCCTGCCAACGCACACGCTTTGAATGGCGCGTTACTATCATTGCCAACCCACGTCCCCCCCCAAAAAACCACGTTGCCTCCAGCAGAACCGGGGCCGCCTTGTCAGAGCAAGGGGCTAGGGCTGAACGATTTTGGGAAAATATCTAATTGCGATTTTTCTGACAGATATTGCCAATGCGATTTGCGAAAAAAAATTAAGTCAAGCTTCAGTTGAATATTCACTGTGTAATACATTTAAAACGTGTGATGGAGCATTACCACGTGATACCATCAACATATGAACTGCTCTATATATTCTAATGCAAGATGAGAACTTAAAAGATATGAATTGCTTCCAACATGTATTCATGAAAATGTTTTAATCGAAATAGAGCAATCAAACATAGAACAATTGTTAAGTAAAATAAATAAAGTTGCAATAATAACAAAATTAAACAATTCCAATAAGAAAGTAACAGGACTTTTCCAATCGCAAAAAATCGCAGCCTTTGCCATTTG
>CM025627.2:6827136-6840394 GCA_014621495.2 Entosphenus tridentatus
GGGGGGGGGTCTGACTTTTTCTGACGCCGTGTGACGAGGGGGGGGGTCAAAAATCGTCCAAAATCGCGTGACGTCATTTATGGACGGCCCCTGTTTCAAATAGCGATTTGAAATCGATTAATCGTTCAGCCCTACACGGGGCCCGCCTTGGGAGACGGAGCGACTTTGCTGATCCGCATTGCCTGCGAGACACCGCGCGGATCGTCACGTTCGGCTTGGGTGAGGCCCTTCATCCAGTGATGGATTGATCCCCACTGCCCATGACGATGCCGGTGATCACACAGACTTACGCCGATTATCTGCCATTGCAATGTTCGTGGGTGGGTGGGTTGAGGGGGTTATGACTCAATTCTCGCTGCCGATCGGCCTTAAAAAGTGAGCTATACTTGGCCACTCTTATCACGCCGCCCACCTATTGGCCAACTCCCCCCCCTTCTCTCTCTCTCACTGCTGCTTGAATGTGACCTTATAAGGATATGCAACTTAACGCACTGCGGGGGGGGGGGGGTGTTGGTCAATGCACGCGGCCGCAAAGCGTGGCGAGAGCAGAATGCTGAGCCAAGGCAAATAGTGGGTGGCTGGTGTGTTTGGGGGGGGTGGGTAGGGTATGTGAAGGTGGAGGGATAAAGGTGTTTTATTGCAGCGCGAGAGGGAAGAAAAAAACCCCACCCCACCCACCCCACCCAATGCATTTGTCCTACACGGCAGGGCCCCAAATGTGCAGTCCGCAAAGGTTTTTCCTGCTCGATTTGCAATTTCTGCATCAATCCACGCACGCAGAACACAACTGGACCAAGATGCGTTTGAACATCTTAACACCGCCGGTTTTATTGCCAGAAAGGGTAAAAACCTGTTCTTGTTTTTTTTGTAATATTAGACAAAATGTGTTAAGTGTCTTTACGTCTCATCGTCACCAGCGATGATCGGTTCACTGCTGGATGAGGGCCTTCTCAAGCCGTCACAATCTGTCACGGTGTAAATCGTCTATTCAGCACCTGCGCACGAGAGGCTCTTATCGCTCCATCTCCACGGATGACGTACTCTCGGTCGCGTTCCCTCCTTTGGCTTCCACTCCTTTAAAAAAAAACAAATCTCGACCACCGGCCATCATAAAATCCCTTCGAGCGGCTTGTTCTTCCCAAGATCACTTTTGTGATTTTGTTTAACGGTTGTTATGACGTACGCATGTTGAACTTCTTTCGCGCCGTATGTATCCGCCAAACCTGATAATCGGAGGGTGCGGGAGAAGGACACAAAATCAATTCTAAATAAATGAGTGTTCAATCTAGATTGAAAAGTATCGTCTAATCCACGCGCTCCTCTGTCTCTCGGTGTAATATCAAGCACGCAGCTTCCCATGATTCATAGTCAATTGTCTGCCTTTGTTGCATGTTCTGTGTCAGTGTCCGCGTCTTCTGATCCGTATTTCGTGGCAGGTAAAATGCACTGATTGACAATTCTCCCCTTCCGGCTTTGTCGGTGTGTTGCGCTTCATTTCCAAAAAGCGCCCCATCCCTACGTTGTTCGTTTGCCTCTTAATTGAATAACTTTTCATTATTTTGATCCCCGAGAAATCTTCACGACTGGCGCGTGTGCTGCGTGTTGCGCTGCGTTTCCAGCTGCGTCCCTCCAAGAATGATTTTACTTTTGTTTAGCATACTTGTTGTTGTTTACGAATGTCCACCTTTTGCTTTACTCATATTTTATCTTGAGCCCAACTTTACAACCTCCGATTAGCACCCCGCACCTCCGATGGGCACGGTTGGCTATGTACGGTGCGAAAGAAGTTCAACATACATGCATAATCCATAATATAGGTTTTTTGTTGTTGTAAGATCGTTTAAATATAAATGTGTTGTTAAACCCGCCACCACCCGACACAGCCAACTGGTAAGGGTTGTCACGTAAACAGAACATGCCAATCCGTTACTAGTTGGAGAGCAAATCCACAACATGTACAATCTGAGTACGACGTTTCGCCAGTAATTACAACTAGCATCATCAGGCGGCAGACAGATTTGTAAAATAAGTATAACTAACCTAATGAGGTACATCTGGGGTTGAGGGGAGGGGGGAAGATGGGAGGGAAATGTTTTTAAGCAGCGCCATAAATTAATAATAATAATAAAAGCCATTGAATGCATTTTTCATTTTCTCTGGTAAATATCAATAACAAATTCGGGGTCTGAAGGTGGAGGAGCGGTGGTTGCTGACCCAGAAAATATTTCTGCGGGCAGCACACCACATCCAGTATACCTATCAGCATTGCGGTGGCTAATATAGTCACGTGCCACTTACCTCCAGTCCACCAGCCACCCACAACAATACTCTGGAAGAATATAAGCACCTTTGCCTATTGCACATATGTTTTTCTCTCCCGAAGTTGTAATAAACATGAATGAAGAACCCCTCGGTGTGTTTTTGTCCGCCACCTGTTTGTTACCTTGCACGTGTGAGATGCACTCACCCCGTTCTTTTCATGTTTCAGAGTTTTTAGCGAAGCAGAATGCAGGCACCTTGAGTATGAATTATTCACACACACGCAGAGAGAGAGAGAAAAACACCCACAGCAAACACAACTGTTTCCAGGTCTGCATCTGTTCTCATTATATACCATTAGCTCCTAGCCGCCTTGGGTTGTTGCTTTGACATATTATTAATTTAGCAGCCCCTTATAACCCACCCAAGGACCGCGTGGCTGAACACATGCACGTTACATATGCACAATAAATACAGTAAATCAATAATGAATGAATAATTATTCCCATCCATTGTCAATTATTTTACAGATGAAGGCCTCCCATTGACATGGAGTTTATGAGTTTTTGTTTTAACCATACTTCACCACAATGGTTAGTAGTATGGGTTGAGTTGGTGACCATGTGTGTGGTGCTACCGTTAAGAAAAAAACCGCCACTTTTTTCAAAAATGCTCTTGCTGTGGTTTTTACACCTGATGACGATTGCTTGTGTTGCAATCGAAACGTCGTGAGAATTTTATTGTGGTATTTTTATTGTTTTATTATTTCCCTTCTACGTGACTTTACCAAAAGAACCAAGAATATGAGGTGAGACTGATTCAGATATTACTTGCCACTGATGTTAGCCGTGGCCCAGAATAAAACTTGGATTGCTGGGTTTATAACGGAGCACATTTGATGTTTGGACACTTTCTCCAAAAGCTTTCTTTAAAAATACATGTATAGGATTAGATAATTATATTTTTGGGTGGAACAGTGGACACTGGTTAATGCTCCCGACGACCTGGGTTTGATTCCCAACCATGGCCACCGTCAGTGCCAAGTGCTATCTGAATCGGTCCTGGCCAACCACCAAATCTTCCTTCACCAACTCACACTGACCAGCGTGGTGAAGTATGACCAAAAGACAATTCCCCACGGCTGGCACACCATGGGAAGGCTCTCATCCGTCGTCGGACTGACAAAGGGCTGTCATTTTTTATATTTGTCATTATTGATATTTCAGT
The DNA here is from genome assembly GCA_014621495.2 of Entosphenus tridentatus. Lineage (NCBI taxonomy): Eukaryota > Metazoa > Chordata > Hyperoartia > Petromyzontiformes > Petromyzontidae > Entosphenus > Entosphenus tridentatus. The sequence goes on from CM025627.2 coordinate 6,830,623, forward strand.
CATTTTTGATATTTATGTCATTATTGATATTTTAGTAATTTTTGATATGTATGCACCGACGTTTGTTTTGTTGTTGTCAGAGTACTTTTCCATATATGGTAAATCATTCCTAATTATTAATGCAGTGCAGTAGTTCCATACATATTCATTAACTGTTCACGTATTCAAATTAATTGGCAAAGGTGTGCATTGGCTCAGACTTTACACGCAACGAGATGCCGTAGCGGGTGACAGGATAAATACGCCGAGTTGGTGATTATGGGGAGAAAGTTTTACGTCCCGTCGAAAGGCACCATCATTGTCATCGGCAGCCATGATCAATCGGCTGCTGGATGAAGGCCCTCTCGTATTCGTCACCGTCTCTCATGGACTTGTGCTGCAACAATCCATCTTAACTCACGAGCAGATTTCAAAGGACGTCACTCTTCCAAACCGCTTCTCGTGACTTGCCCTGTCTAAGCTACACTTATTTTTTCCTAACCGTCAACTTGATGATAAACTAAGCTATTTTTTTTATTTGACCAGGTCAGGCTTACTGAGCTATCTAGCCCTTTTTTAGAAGCATCCTGGCCACAAATGATAGCTGAACGAAGTGGATTATCGTGTGGGAATGTATAACAGCCAAATACTCTAAACGTGTGTTGATTCTAAATATCGAGGGGGGTAAAAGAGGACTTAGAGAAAAATCCACGCGACCACGGAGAGAACGTACGAATATACAGACGACGGGGTGGGGATTAAACCCACGACCTCCTGCATACCAGGCGAGGGAGTTAACATCACGCACCGCGGCGCGATGTTGAACATGTTTCTAAGCTGCTGTGTGTGTGTGTGTTCTCTAGGCCACGTGTTCCCCTTCTCTGTCGCGCATTGTAATTCCAAGCGTGGACCTGTGCACGCTTCTTTGTGCACTCTCCACCTTTTGTTCCTTTTCTCGTTGAATGTGTCCGTCAATAATTGCGGTTTAATCCCCAGCATGGTCGTTTGAAGCCTATCAAATATGCATGGCTCAAATGTTTTTTTCTTCTTCTCACAGCGTAGGAGCACGTGGTTCCCTCGTCTCGCTGAATTCCCTTTACCATCATTGTCATTCTTCTTCTTCTTTAGCTGAAACATCATGTACAGTAAGCAGCAAAAAATTATAATAAACAACGAGATTAAATGTCTGTCCCCCTTTGCGTACAAACGAAACACGCCGTTTCAGTCCGTCAGTGTTTTTTGGACATTTTTTTTACTCTTTTGGAATGGGTCCCACGATAGTTGTGGAGGCATCTGCCCTTCGCCAGCCGCATCCTGGCAACACTGCAACATTTTATTTAAGGCTGCCACACTTTACCCATCCTCTCCTGCCCATCACCAATCAGCGACGTTGAGTGAGCCAGTTGGAGCAGCGTCTTTTCGTGCATTTTAAATATCTGTCGGCGGATGGATGACCGGAGATGTTGATTCATATAAACTTGCATGGAGACCCATACCCACGCTTATAAAGACACCCATAGACTCACGTAGGTACCCTTTGACTCGCACAGACATCCACTGACTAACATTGACACCCAAGAACTGGAATAGAGATTTAAATAGAAAATCCGCTTTCTTATGCCGGGGAAGTTGAAGAGCAACGTTTAGGTTGAGAGCGAAAAGGTGGCGTGATGTTAACTACCTCGCCTGGTATACAAAAGGTCGTGGGTTCGATCCCCATCCCGACCCTGACGCCTGTATATTTGGGGTTTGCATGTTCTCCCCGTGGTCGCGGGAGGAACATCGACTGATGAACTTAACGTGTCATTCTTCTTCTCCTTCTGTACGTGGATGTACGGACGGACTTTGCCAGTTTATTATTTTATCACTCCTATTTCTCAGTGATGTCGCGTGCGGCAACGAGCTTTTGTACTCGTTGCTGAGGTTCACCGTTCGAATCTGGCAGCGGCCCTGATTGACACTGCCGTGTGCGTTAACCATAATGCTACGCGCCCTCTTCTTCACGTTGAATGATTTTGTTTTATTAGAACAAAAACGCGAGCCCCGTACAATGCGAGCCCGGTAACCATTGGGAGGGTGGCGGGGAGGGTGGAAAGAAAATCAACGAAAGTTCTCACACGGCACGATGGGACCGTACTTAGAGGAGAGGGGGGCCCGCTGGCTCAACCAAGTGGGGACTCCACGTAGGAGGGGGGGGGGCGATTTCTATGGGGGGGGGGGGGCCGGGGGGGGGGATTTCACAGTGGATGTCACAGAGTAGGCCGTTGTATTTTGGCGTCGTGACCCAAAACTTGCCAAACTTGAGAGATTACCCGCAAATTTTGTCAATTGGGAATTATCCACACGGCGATCGTCGCCTCCCCCCCCCACCCACGTCCCCTCCCCACCGACTGTGAAAACTCGGCAGGACCCTCATGACAAAGAGTCACGCGACTCAGTGAGGATTTTCCTAATGTCAAATAAAAATAAGCGAATACAAAAAAAAAAAATCTCAAATCAGTGTTCTTCTGCTGACCCCAGTAGTCTGGAATTCTCTTTCCCCAGCCGTCTGTAACTTGCTGACCCTCCCATACTGGAGATCTGTGCAAAAAAAAGAGCTTCATAGCTCATCGGATTTCTCCAGTATTAAATAAAAAATCATATTCCGATGTGTGCTGTCAACTCCCTGCTCCTGTGCACATGCAGGCTGCGACTGACTGCCTCTGTATTACAAAATAAATATGCCCCACTTTCCTGTACGGCGTATTGAGATGTAGTCACATTTAGACTGGACATACACCAACATTGTGTTGTACCGACTCACACAGAGACTCATTCACGCAGAAACCCATAGACTCATATGGAGTCCATTAGAGACGGGAATACGCACGTGGATACGAATAGGCCTACTTGGAGGTCCCACAGACTATTGCAGAGACCTGCAGACTCAAACAGGGACCCATAGAATCACACGGAGACCCAGAGACACACGGGGGAACCTATTGACTCACACTGAGACCCATTAAACAAACACGCCCACTGTTTCTGAAAAGCATCTTGAGATGCGGTCACATTTACATTGCGTACAATGCACATTGTATTGTGTTTCTTTGTATTGAGAAGGGCAAAGTCTTACGCTGCACTGTGTGTGTGTGCGTTTCCTTGTCCCAAGCGTTCAGGTTTTGTTTCGTTTGAAAGTAATTTGGCTGGAAACTTGAGAATTTCTGGCTTTAGCTGTTCAACAAAGGGTTGAAAGAGATCATTCTTCTTTGAATTTGAGTCACACGTTGACTCTGGCCTGCAATAAATGAGGATATTTGACAAGAGGCTAAACCGTCCAATGCTCAAGTGCGCATGAGTGGCTGCGCTTGCGTGTGTGTGTGTGGGTACCGGTAGTGTCGTGTTTCGCGCACTGTGCTACCGACCTGGCAACCTGAGTTCGACTCCCGCTCACGGGCAATAAGAGTGGCGAACATTTGAACCGGTGCTGGGCCTCCCCTAGCTCGACTCAGCCTTAAATGGGTGTGGAAAACATCACCGATGGGAAGACACATTTGTCCGGGCGTGGACATCAGCTATTGGGAATGAGGTTGTGCGAAAAACACCGTTTAAATGTCCTCTTGCTAATGTTGTAATGAAAATATCTCGAAAAGTTAATCTCCGGTGTTAATTTCTCTCTCACCTTATGAAAAAAAGATCGATTGACATTGACGCGACTCTGCCTCTTTGCATATACACTGTGCGTATCCTTGCTAAAAACATACATTTAGTCAAGAAGATATCTTGGTTACATTTTTTTAAATCATACGAAGAAAAACAACGAGGTCACATTTTTTTAAAGGCCGTTTAGTGTTCCTAGGCCCTAGGCACAGTGCCAACTGTGGCTTATTGGATAATAGGGCCCTGGGGAACGGATGTACAAGGGATGTGTCTCCTTGTTTAGTTTTGCAAGAATGGGACTTTTGGGTTTCGAAGCAAAAAGAGGTAAAAAAAAACAATTGATGCCTGACCACACACACACACCACACACTTTGTAGACCCTAACCGAAATGCATTGTTGGTGAGTGCAGCCACTCCCCAGGGGTTCCAACCGAAGTATTTTTCTCCTGCAAGAGGGTCACCATGGAAACGAGGTTGTCAGTTTGACGTGGCGTGCTTGGCACTTCCTCCTCTTCCTTTGCCCGGCATACACAGGAGGTCGTGGGATCGATGCCGACCCTAACGCATGTTGTAATATTTGGAGTTTGCGTGCCCCCCCCCCCCTCTCTCTCACTCTCCCTGTGGTGGCCTGGATTTTTTCCTCCGGGTCTTCCGATTTTTACCCTTCCACATTTATAAATAAGCGCCTGGAGTATTTGGCTGCTGTCCATTTCCACGTGATGATAAGCCACGTTGTGGACCTATCATTTGTGACCAAGTCGCTCCTGAAATAGAGCTGCGCAATTGAATGCCTAACATGGTGCAATAAAATTTAAAAAGCTTGACGCGCAAACGAATTTGCCTGTGACCATAATCACCCATGAATTCATCTGACCTTGTTCGTTGGACCTCAAGCTAAGCAGGCGGCGACCTGGTTAGTCCCTGGGTGGGTGACCTCTAGGGCTTGCCAGGCGTTGCTGTAGGCGTGGTGCTGCGAGGTGTGACTGCACGACACTTTTGAGTGTCACCCCCTGGCATTTTTTTCAGTTTGCTGTGTGTGCGTCTCTCTCTCTCCCTGTGGTCGCGTGGATTTTTCTCCGGGTCCTCCAAGTTTTCCCCTGCACATTTAGAAACATGCGCTTAAAGTATTTGGCTGTTATACATTTCCACGTGATGAAGCCACTTCCTTGAGCTATCATTTGTGGCCAGGTCGCTTCTGAAAATATCTGTATAGCTCAGTGGGCTTTACATGGTGACATAAAACGTTAATTTTATTATTTCCCTTCTACGTGACTTTACCGAAAGAACCAAGAAGACGTTAATTTGTGTTTAAAACAGCAGCTCCATGCTGGGTTTTCTTCGGACTCTCTGGTTTCTTCCCGCACGAAGCCAAACTCTCGCTCATATACTTGGCCAAACATCCCAATGTAGCCGGTACAAGTCAAAGGCGCAGCCCTGCAATTTCCTTGCTCACGCTACTATTTCTGCTGGCGGAAGGACACCCCCGCTAGAGGGATCTCTAGACAGCCCCTCTTGAGGTGTGTGTGTGTGTATTTGGCCTGCTCGTCCACGCCGGTCGGACAGCTTGCCAGAGGTGGGAGCCCCTACACTTTGCCCCACTGCACGCGCGACATTGCCGATCGACGGAACCTGTGCGCCCTCTTAGACTGCTGGGCGGACGGAGGAAGATGGATTCAGAGACTTGCGCCATCGCTTCAAGTTTACAGGACACCCCTGGATGATCACAAGTCCATTGGTGGCGCTGACCCTGAACCCAGTGGCACAGCGTGACGAGGCCCCTCCTGTGCAAGGGTTGTCGAGGCTTGGCGAGGTTTTTTCTCCCCTGCCTATAATTTGACGGCAGTTTTTTTTTTGTGTTTTGCTTAAAGAGATTTGTCCACGGTCCACCGGCAGCTGAAGAAGGCAACGGGTGGATTTTGTAACCGAGTTGAACGACGTCTTCTGTCTGCTGCCGTTAAACTAATCTATAAACTAAACTCAGTTTAACACGTAGCTAGTGGTAATTACTGGCGAATTGTCGTACTCAGATTGTAAATGTTGGGGATTTTCTCTCCAACACACCGGTGTGCTGTACCAGTAACGAATTGGCATGTTCTGTTTATGTGGCAAAGCTCACTAATTGGCTGTGTCGGGTGGTGACGGGTTTAACGACACATTTATATTTACGCGATCTAACCCAAACAACCATATTTTGTATTCATATTCTTTGGGTCTTTTGGGAAAGTCATATAGATAGGTTTAAAGAAAAAAACCCAAAAAAACAAAAACTACGACGTTTCGATCACAACACAAGCGATCGTCATCACCATTAAGGTCCTACTGAGCTATATAGCTCTTTTTTGGCAGAAGCGACCTGGCCACAAATGATAGCTCAACGAAGTGGCTTATCACGTGGGCATGTATAGCAGGCAAGTACTCTATAAACGCACGCTGATTCTAAATGTGGAGGGAAAAACCCGAGGACCGGGAGAAAAATCCACGCGACCATGGGGAGAGAGAAAGAAGGAAATGCAAACTCCAAATATTCAGCAGGCGTCAGGGTCAGCATCAAACCCACGACCTCCTGCATACCAGGCGAGGTAGTTAACATCTCACCACTGTGGCGCCCCTAATGGGGGGGGGGGGGGCAGATGCGTTTTACGACAATCTATATAATGACCGGGGTCGCGTTCGCGTTCCTCTGTACGAAAAACCTCTCCCCAAGGCGGTGTTCGTAAAACAAAAAGCGACACCACTCCAATCACGCTGCTGCGCTATCAGCAGCGAAGCAAAGTTTAGAACCTGTTGGTGGTTTTCGACCTTTTACCTCTGTCTCAATGGAGCAAAGCTTATCACGGGGCTCCGCCAAACGAGCAAACACACACACTCCCGGCGCACCTTTGCACTTTGTATTTTCTTGGTAACCGATGTGGAATAAAATACCAAAAAATACCCTTTTTAGCACCTGCAAGAATGCGGGGCGCGTGTATACGATCGCACGCAGGCCTATTAAGTGATCTATCAACGCTCACTTTGGGGCGCTCTGTTGGAGGAAGTGAACAGTGGTCGTCCTGTGCATAGACTCGTCGCCGCCACAGGGATGTGCCGGCGACGAGTCTATGGGTCGTGGGTTCGACGCAGCGGCGGATGATACGCCACTCACTGTGCTATCTGTGCATTCTCGGCCTTGGGTTAGAGTGTGCGGCCAGAATGAATCGTTGATGTCAGACACCAGGCCACGGAAAGGGCGTATCTCGCAGGTCTTGTCATGGTCAGTGACCTGATTAGGTTACCCGACTAATGGCCCCATTACCTTGAGTTCCAATGACGCAAGATAATGAGAATTATTGCCATCGTGGAACGTATGAGTAATAAAAATCAGCATATCTATATCTGTCCCATCACAAGTTGTCTTCCATCTCTCGCAAATCCTCTCACTCCTGCGCACGAACTCGTCTCATCGCTCCACCCCTGTGATGGCCGTCCTCTTTGGCAAATGATTTTCCATCCTTTGGTTACATCAATCAGTCATCGTCTGTGTCCGTGATGCGTCTTTTCAATCCCACTTACATTCATTAACATTCTAAGATAAAATTAATTAAATTGTATATTTGTTTTATACCAGGTGAGGCCCACTGAGCTATGTAGCTCTTTTTCAGAAGCGACCTGGCCACAAATGATAGCTCAACGAAGTGGATTATCACATGGAACATTTAGAGCGGCCAAATACTCGAAATGCGTGTTTCTACAATATGGAGGGAAAACCGGAGGACCCGGGGAAAAATCCACACAGCCACGGCTAGAACACGCAAACTCCAAATAGACACCAGACGTCAGGGTCGGGATCGAACCCACGACCTCCTGCCCATATCAGGTGAGGTAGTTAACATCTCGCCACCGTGGCGCCCAATGGTGAGTTTCGATGACTTGGCTACTGTTCCATGACCAGTCTTGTCGGTTGGTCATCATCCCTGATAGCCACGTGTCCTGTCCATGCCCACTTACTCTCCTTAACAGTCAACGTGTGATGTCTCTAACTTCGTATGTTCTCTGATCCACGTGTTTCCATCTCTTTCTCCCAGTGTGAATTTCAAGTTTGGTTCTTCGCACACTTTTTAGGTTTTCGTTTTGTTCTGAAGAATAACTTTTCAATAAGTGCACAGTATCTGCCATGATGTGTGAATTGTAGACACTGGAACAACAGCCAAGGCGAGTAGCCTCCCGGTATTGTTCAGTCCAGGAAGCATCGCAAAAGCTGCCCTTTTTAAGCGGGTTTCTGAACAATGCTTTGTCCGTTAACCCATCAAAAGGTCAACAGCGCAGCAGGTGGCCTGGTGAGCTTAGGGGTCAGAGGACTGACCTGGCACCGCTGAGTCCCTGAGTTTGACCCAGTGTCAGCCGTCTATGGTGAAACCAGGTTTTCTCAGGTGTGGTGAGTCGATGGTTTGAGCCAAGTCGCTCAAGAATAAGTGAATATTCGCTGAGGTTTCGTGTTTGATTTGGCTTGTTAAACATTACAGTTTTGATGAACGTCTGACAAACGCTCTTTGGAAAGCATATACAAAAACTAAATCTCCATTCAACTCTTCACGTAACATTTAAATGTTTATTAGTTCATTAAAAAAAACCCCACCACGTTAAACAAATAACATTTGGGGTTTGACTTTTAATTTGTATCATTTTCAGCTCTTGGGTTTGAGAAATAATTCCAAATTGTCACGTGGTGAACATTTATCCGTGTAGCACTGTGTGTGGGAAGATGCACCCCCGACTGCGTAGGTGACGACGATCGCTTGGAAGCAGTTCTGTAACGTCTAGTTCCGCAGGCCATTCTTGAACACGGGCTCGTAAAACGGCTCTGCGAGAGTTTAACGTGGCTTCTGCACCTGTTCACGTGATGCCGACGGCACAACGGCAGGAAAAAATAAAACGGCTTCCGTTTGTTAATTCGCTGCTGGATGAAGGCCTCCCCATGCCTTCTCGGTCACGTGGATTTGCTTGACCATACTTAAGCACGCGTGTCAGTGCGAGGCTAGGTGAGGAATGAGTAAAGACATATATAAGGCGCTTATTATACAATGTGCTATCTGGTCATCCATTAATAAGTCCACAGCACTAAAGCAAATATGACGGAATATAAATACTTGTCGCGTATTTACTCAGAGAAGCAGCCGGACTATAGGCCATGAGTCGTATGGCTCTACAGCAGGATACAACCTCCCAGCAGTCCCCCCCCCGCCTGCCCCCCATCGCAAGCTGGCACCGGGCAAAAGTCACGATGGCACTGGGCAGTCACCGCCACGACAGCGCCCGAGCGCCGTCTCGTGAGCTGGCAAAAAAAATCCGTGGCAGCGACTGCCACTCCGAATCGAGTAGGCAGCGACGAAATCACCACCACCACGACCACCACCACCAAACACCACGACGAAGACCACTGCCAGATCACCCGGAACGCACCCGACAGCGGGTGGATCTCGGAAGCTAGTAAGAAGAAGGGTTGATCCTGGCAAGAGCGGTACTCGCAAGGGGAAGGGCTTCTCAGGAATTCTGTGCCGGTTGCCGAAGGCTCAGGCTGCGAGGTGGCCGAACGCATGTACGAGCTTTTTCTCCCCCGGTTTTCCAAACACGGATAGGTGGGATTCCCGTCCGGGAATCCGAGCGAAGAGCGGGCGCGCGTCCTGAAAATCGGAGTCTTGAGATTCGCCACACGTCATCGGTTCCATCGGCACGCCACGCCAGTGTGGCGTCGCGAGGCATAACCAACGTAAAAGTTTAGGGCCTCAAGTGAAGTCAAAGTCAAAGTTATTTCCTTCTCAAAATTACCTTTGAGGCCACGGTGTCCATCTCCTCTTTGCAGCCCTGAAGTTAGTGGTGTAAATTCCACATGCCTCTGGCTGGGGTTGAGTCTTTCCATAAGGCAACCGCTGGTCCATACGAAGTGGTATCTATTTTAACCGTCCCCGAAGGAAGTAGGGATGATGGGCTGAGTCAACCCCCAACAAGGATTTGAACTCATATCCTTCCGATCTTCCAAATTCTACAGAAATACCTCGCGTATTACAACTCAGCTGGCGTTGTAGATAGCAATAATGATCGTGCCCTTACTGACAGGCTAATTCCCATTGGCAGGCCAGATTCTGAGTCACCTTCTGCTGCACAGGGACAGCTGCCACTG
>CM025627.2:6841297-6858516 GCA_014621495.2 Entosphenus tridentatus
GGGCCAGGTCGCTTCTGAAAAAGAGCTACGTAGCTCAGTGGTGCCCTCCTTACCTGGTAAAATAAAACAAAAATAGTGACTGACTCTAGCGCGCGTTCTAAATGCACTTTGTACGGCAGCAATTGCCGTTGCTTTTTGTTGCTAATCCACTGATGGATGCGGGCCTCTCCGTGTAGTGTCGGTGGAGTTGTTTCACCATACTTCACCACGTTGGGTAGTTGTAAAGCCGGCGGGGCCGTGACTCGGATCGGTTCAGACTTCAACTGGCTCCAACGAAGTTCGCCCCGGGTAGGAATCGAACTCGGTGACGCAGCGCGAGAAACCGCTACGCCACTGCCCCGCCCTGACAGATGTTCATTCTCGATTTGAAGTTTTCGTGACTGCAGAAATCCATACTCTTTGGTTCTTTCGGTAAAGTCACGTGGGTATAAAACATGAAATAAAAAACAAGAATTAAATCACGACGTTTCGATCGCAACACAAGCGACCTTACAGATGTCTTGAGGTTTTATTTGTATCCGCCTGCACCTTGTGTGTTGTGTGTATATACATATTGAGCATTGGTTATACATATATATTTCTTGATTAGTGCTATGCACAAAATGCACACGAACTTGCGGTAACGATCAGTAAACATGTTATTTATCACGAAAGATACAAAACTCAAAGTCATCTTAACTTTGTAAAATTCTGAAGTCTTTGAACAACGTAATTTTATACTGCCGACAATCTACGTTTTTGATATTTGCTCATGTGCTTTCGGTGTAAATGTTTAAACAAATGATATAAATCGAGTCTATCATCTTGATGTCACGGCGAGACTGTTTTACGACTACTTGATATCCGTTCCTCCAAAATGCTGTGGCTGACCTTTTTTGTTTTTTATTAATTACGTGTTATTAATTATAATTTCATATCTCTTCAAACATTTTCGTCGACCCTTTCTTGTACTCGGCAAGACACGCTTTACACATCGCTGAGCGGTCCTTCATCGCGAGAGGGGGTGGATCGAGACACTCCCCCCCCCCCCATTCTTTTAGCTGCCGCACCGGGAGATTGATTTGACCCGGTGACCTTCAGACTGACCAGTCCGTCTCGCTGACCCATTGACACCTTTCTAGGCAGCATCCTTTGCCTGTCATGTAAATCATTTACAACGACGACATTTTCGCTCGTTGCAAACGTTTGCTGGAGGCAATCAACCATTGGACCCTTCCAGACGAACGCCCCGTAACAGCATTCGTTGAAGCAGTACATTTTTCGTTTTGTTTTTGGACGTTAAAATCTTGATTGGGATAATGTTCAGCTTTTACAAGTGTACGTGTGTGTGTGTTTGCTGTGCAGCGTTTAACGCTACGCTGCGCTACGAAACCCGGCCACCCGAGTTCGATTCCCGCTCACGGCAAACACCGGTGACGATTATCTGAACCGGTCCTGGGCCTCCCCTAGGTCGACTCAGACTCAAATGAGTACCTGGTGCGGTGTGTAAACATCGCCACTTAGGGAGACAAAGGCGGCCCGGGCGTGGTACTGGCCTTCGTAGGTGCTACTCGCTGACAGCACTCGCCCCAACAGCGTGTTGAGATGTTATATTATCCTGCAAAAAAACAAATGTTGTGCCCTAGAACGGCCTTCTAAATTTGTTGCAAAACATGGAAAGTAATGTTGTGTACGCGCATGTGTTCCTTGCACTAAATCTTCATAATAACAACACAATTGGGTTGTAGTTGTGTGGTCAATCCAGTGGCCTCTACAGCGCATACGACATTTATCTAATTGCCTTGCTATTCAGCTCACTGTGGTATAAAATGCTGTAACTTTAAAACATGCCACTCAAAGTGTGTTTTTTTTTTAACCTGCATTTATTACGTTGCTGCCTTTCTAATTGGTTGTTTGGATCACACCCTTATATTCTTAATCAGTAAAAAAACTAATTTTGGTATTGTATCGAGGAAAACCCTCTATCGTAAATTAAACAAAATTTAACACGTTCGTTAATAACACTAAAAAAACCGATACGTATATATAATAGTCTGACATCTCAGCTAATGGACAAAGCCTGAAATATCGGAACATTTTATTTTAAGCCGTAGCACATGTGCTATGAAGGACAATTGCCCGAAACGTCGGTTTATTGTATATATTTCCTTTTACGACCAGTGTTATTTATAACCGTGTTGAGTAAAAAAAAATGCGTCTGCGCCACCACTACCCGCAGCAGCAGCAGCAGCAACTAATGAACGTAAGTGAATAGTAAACCCAACAAACCAAACGGAGCTTATCTTTAAAAGCCACACACAAACCTTTGGGCGTGGTCGTACATACACACGCACACACCCGTGAAGCCAGAGGCTTTGTGAGTCACAGTACAGCCGGAAACTGTCGGCCTCGTACTGCCATTGTCTCAGCACACACAGCAGCAGCAGCAACGCATCTTTCATAATCAGCACCTGTCTTCATCCTGGATAAATCCGATGAGCTATGAAGCTTTTTTTCACAGGTGTCCAGCAGGGGCGGGTCAGAAAGTTACAACAACGAACGATACAAAAGCACGACAGGAGTGTCAATTATAGGAAAGGGAAGAGAATCACTAAGATAAATACATGCAGTTTGTAAGTAAGGCAGCAAATTATAATCATTCAATAATAATAAAATAATACGCAACATTCAAAAATGTATCATTTAAATCTTCCCCCATGGTGTAAACAAGTGCAGTCCCCGACTCGTATTAATCATTGCATCTCTCTCGCCTCTCTTTGTACTGCATGTGCTATGAAGACTCTACATGGCCACCGTAGATTTTGACTCATGCAACGTCAGAGCCAGCGCCGTCTATTTTAACACGATGCACTTCCACCCGGGTTGCCACCTGTCCCGCTAAACGACCGCTCCCCACTCACACGCACACACTGGTGTTATTCCGCCAGCAGCAGCAGCAGTAGCACCACAAGGTGACCACCTTGCATGCAAATCCTGCGTTTGGCCAATAGATAAATAAGCAATTAAATCGCGTGCGCGCACACACACGCGCGCAACTGCGGGGCAATGCAGTATTGTGAGCTCCTCTTACCTGTTTGGACTCTCGTTGTATAAATCCACAGCGCACCTGCCCACAATCGATCGCACCTCCACTGAAGACAAATATCCCTCCCCCCACCCCACCGCACCCCCCACAGCCTCACACACAGGTTTGTCAGGGCAAGTGTGCTGTCAGCGAGTAGCACCTATGAAGGCAAGCACAGGGGTGGATGGGGTAGCCCAGCAGCACGCCCGGCCTCCCCCCCCCCCCCGATGTTTGCACTCCCCCACCCCCAACCCGGGGGGGGGGGGGGGGGGGGGTTGCACCTGCCCCCCCAATGTTCCGATCGAAATGAGGGATTTCGATCGGATCATTGGGGTTTATTAGTAATAAATCGGCATTTTGCGACCCCCATTGCCACCGTGCCAGAGACTCTATGAGATGATAGGGCAATAGCCTGAGTCCATGATTGGCAATAAGTAACGGCAAAGCAGTTATAAGTGACTCACAGAATTGTGTGCAGTTGCGTATACAGTGCAGGACATTCACCTTCAGCGAGCGCGATGCCGATCACACAACGCGGTTCGAATTCGACCCTCGATCGATGGCTGCGCCATCGCCACACACGCGTCGATTAAGAAGCAAGGGACAAGTCCTTACTAACAACTCCTATCAGGGTTGCCCCCCCCCTAACTGAAAATCCTGGCTTCGCCATTGCAAACCAGGTACTTATATTAAGGCTGAGTCAACCTAGGGGGGGGGGTAGGGGTGCCCAGGATCGTTTTTTGTTGTTGCAGGAATTAAACTCGTCGGGTCGCCGAGGTTAGCAGGCAAGACGCTAACCACTGCGCCACCGCTCCCCTCCTCCATTGTCGACCCCGCTGCTGGGAATCTTATCGGCACACACACTCATCACAGTGATTAGTTAGCAGTGTGTCAGCTGCATCTCGTCGTATCTCAAGCCAAGCAAGGTCCAGCCCGGACGGTGCTTGCACGGGTGACCACTGTGCGCGACGGGACGGCGACATCTGTCGTTGTGCTCTACTTCTATGCTCCCGCGTCTGTCTATGCTCCCCCATCCTTCACCAAACCCGCATTGACCCGGCGTGGTGAAGTAAGTAGGGTGAAATGACCCCCATGACCGACACCGCATGCACTCTTTGGCATTTTATCACAAAGGACCCTTCACGCTAATAAATGTTTGCAATATCTTTAATAGAGACGTAGTGATTGGTAAAAAATATCCCTCCAATAGAGTTTTTTTTCCGTTTGTGGAGGTTCATGGTTCCAAGTTTGATGAGAGGTGACAAAGTCCACCTCGGGTTTTCCAATGTCAGGTGATAACGTGTGCAGGTGGATTCATTGATTACTGGCGTCTCTGTGTGAGTCTATGGGTCTATGTGTGAGTCTATGGGTCTCTGTGTGAGTCTATGGGTCTATGTATGAGTCTATGGGTCTCTGTGTGAGTCTATGGGTCTCTGTGTGAGTGTATGGGTCTCTGCGTGAGTCTATGAGCCTCTGTGTGAGTCTATGAACCTCTGGGTGAGTCTATGGGTCTCTAGGTGGGTCTCTGGGTGAGTCTATGGGTCTCTCTGTGAGTCTATGGGCCTCTGTGTCAGTCTATGAGCCTCTGGGTGAGTCTATGGGTTTCTGTGTGAACCAACGGGTCTGTGTGTTAGTCTATGGGTCTCTGTTAGAGTCTACGGATATCTGTGTGATGCTTTGAGTTTGTATACGTCAATTATACTTTGGACCTGTGCGCGAGTCTTTGGATTCCTGTGTGAGTCGGATGAGTCTCTGTGTGAGTCCATGGCTCTTGATGTGAGAAGCGAATGCCGGCACATTGCTACATCTCAATGAGTCCACCTACCAACATTTTCATCTGACACTGCATAATCTGGCATTGAGTTGTCTGCAACTCTTTTCATCATCATCATCATTAATCAACTGCTGGACGAAGGCCTCCCCCAAACCACCATCGTCTCTCACGGCCCTGCCATGCAACGTGATCACACTGACAGACGCAAAGAGGAACACGTGGAGTCAGAGAAGACGCGCAAGTTAGAGACGTCACACTGTCTGCTAAGACAAGCGAGTGAGTGGGCTTGGGCAGGACGCGCCATGGCGAGAAGGCATGGGAGCCGGTGTTCAGGACTAGCACGGAGTGGCAGCCATACATTATACAAACTATAAACAATATATGTTTTATTTTACCAGGTAAAGGCTCCACTGAGCAATGCAGCTCTTTTTCAGAAGCGACTTGACCACAAATGATAGCTCAACGAAGTGGCTTATCACGTGGAAATGTATAGCAGCCAAATTACTCTAAACGCACGTTTCTAATCGTGGAGGGAGGAAAAAACCAGAGGATTCGGATAAAAAAATCAACGCGACCACAGCGAGAACATGCAAACTCCAAATATACCCGCTGTCAGGATCGAACACACGAACTCCTGCATACCAGGCGAGGTAGTTATCATCTCGACATCGCAGCAACCAATCAGAAAGATCGTCCATCGTAGAGAAGGAGTAAAATACTCAGCGTGTGCTGTAGTTGCTGTATGTATTGTGAATTACACCTTTCTTAAACATAACGTCCTGTTGATTAATAAAAAAACCTCTTTTTTTGGAAATGTTTAACTGATTGATAGTTCTATGGGCAGTTCCCCTCTTGGGCTTGCATGCACAGAGAGCAAGATACATTGTCGTCATCTCATTTCCCACGTGCAACCTGTGCTAACGTTTACCCAGAGGGCGGATTTAAACGTCTGGCTGGGAGATGGCTACGTGGCCCCTGAGGTCAGAGCTCTGAGCTGGCACCACCTGGGTTTGAATCTGGGTCTCAGCCACTTGCCCGTGATGAATTAAAATATAATTTATTTAGAACTGCTGGCTGTTGTGTTTATCAGCACGGTTGGCTAGTGAGAAATAAGTTCAGCGTACGTACGAAACTGGGTTACGCGCAGTGAAGGGATGGACTCGGACTTGGTCACCAACGACTGCACAAACACTAACAGCCCTCCCCCCATACCATTAACTACGAGTTTTCACACAATTTCCTGAATTAAAAATGTTGGTTGACATGTGATCAATACAAATCCAGCGACCTCAGTTCAATTCCCTAACATCGGTGGCAAGTTATATCGAGGTGGTCCTGGGTTTCCCTAACTTCACCCACAGCTGCTGATCAGCGTGGTGAAGTATGGTCAAACGACCCCCATGGCCGACAGGGTTTGGAGAAGCCTGAATCCAACAGTGGATTTACAACGTTTTATAACTTATCATTAACCAACTCGCGTGTTTGAGAACGTTATTAATGAAAATGTGACTTACTTAAAATCATAATCACTCTTGCTTTTGTTGCAAAATTGTAATCGGTGGTTCCTTCACCACTATTTCTGCCAATGTGTGTCTGTCCGTACGCTTCTGCTCCTAAAGCTCATCACCGAATTTTGGTCAAAAGTGTCCCCATTGGGCCTAAACGTTGCTTCAAACAGAGCCTGACTCGACTGATGAGACACCGAATGTGGAAACCGGTCCCGAATTTTCTTGTATCACACCAATGTTGCTCACGTTATGCACACTCCCAGAAGCCCGTGTGGCTGATGGGATGAGTGGAACAAACATTGATTTTTATTGTGGAGGGACAGGTGTATGAAGGAGGAATGTTGTTTGCTTATTTATATCCACAACGACGCTTATTATTTTTTTGCATCATTGGAACTAAAAGTGATGGGGACAGTGAATCGGGTATTGTTTTTTGTACTGTTTGTTTATGTAACTTTCTGACCCACCCCAACTGGACATCCGTGAAAAAGAGCTTCATGGCTCATCGGATTTCTCCAGAATAAAGAAAGATTCTGATTCCGGGTTTACCCGACTAAATCAGGCAACTGACCATGACAAACCCTGCAAGATTAAGCCATTTCCCATGACCTATTGTGTCACTTCCATCATTCATTGTGGCCACACACCCCAACGCAATGCCGTTGTTGCACAGACAACACGACGGTGAGCGGCGTATGTACACAGTGAGCGGTACAGGCGAGGTGTAAAGGGCACACCTATTTAAACACAAATACTTTGCGCAACTGTGGCACAAAGCAAAGTATTTAAACTGCTGTATAATTACCCACATAGCTGGCCACTGGTGGCTATGCACACCTGTAATGCAGCACTGCGGAGGCGATGGTTGGCGAATCACACAATTTCGTGAAACTCCACCTCTCCCCACCCAGCCCAAGCCGTCAAAGTCGCAAGCTCCTGGCTTGCCAGGGTACGGCAGGACAGAAAAGGGATCCATTTCCATCTGTATCCATCTGTACGGGGATTTAGCGTCATCCCTCTTCGCACTTGTGGGGGTTTCCTCCGATCGCCCCGGGTTTTATCCCACGAGTGTAATTACTCGGAGTTTCTTCAAATATCCAAATATAGGACTCCAGAGCTTGGGCAATCGTTGGCACCCAGTCCTGGCTTGCATTCTCGATTTTTTGTGGTTTTCTGTGCCTTTGAATTACTCTCTCTCCCTCTGCGAGTTAAATAAAACTGCGCGTTTATCATCATTCAATATGTTGTAAGCGATTTGCCATGTCTGGTTCTGATCTCATCTCTAGAAATGCAATCTTGGTTTGCCAGGTGGCACACCAGCAGAGCGAGTGGCCCACAATTGGAAGGTTATGAATTCAAATGGCAAATCCTAAGTGGCGGTTGACTCAGCCCATCATCCTTCCAGGGTGGATACAATAAGTAGCACTTAATGGGGAAGTGAAGAGGGGTTGTCCTATGGATCAACTCGCCTCTGGCATAAGAATGTAGAATTTCCACCACTGGCTGAGGGCTGTAAAAAGAGGATGAGCACCATTGCCAAGCAATGCTCATTTGAGAAACATGCGTTGAGACTATTTAGATGATGTTGCTGCTATAAATTTCCACATGATAAGCCACTTCGTTGAGCTATCATTTGTGGCTAGGTTGCTGCTGAAAAATAAGCTAATTACTCAGTTAGTTTTACTTGTATATTTGCAGCGATGTGTTTACTTTCCAATAATTTGCACTCTCATCGTGTTGTTTTTGTTGTTGTTTGTTGTTGGAGCGCTCTGACCTGCCCCTACTGGACATCTGTGAAAAAGAGCTTTACAGCTCATCGGATTCCTCCAGTCTGGAATAACGATTCTAATTCTAAGCAGGAAATTACTTTGACCTGGTTTGCCATGAACGATTCTGAGTCTATCATCTCTGCCAATGTCGTCTCCCTCTTTATTTTCTCCCCTCCGCACACAGAGACGCAAAGATGCCGGAACTCAAGGACGACATGTTCAAGCAAATCCACAAAAACCCTGGCCTGCAGGTCCTCCGCATCGAGGTGAGGCCGAGGGGGGTCAAGCAGAAGCCGGAGGTCACGGTAGTGGTGGTGGTGGTGATGTATGCAGCATCACAATATTTATACCGGAGGAATCCGATGAACTATAAAGCTCTTTTTGACAGATGTCCAGTAGCGCGTTCATCGTCGTCATGCATCCTACCTGTGAGCTCATTAGCGACGATATTTAAAAATTAATGATGGACGTTACGGTAGTGTTGGTGATGATTTTAAATTATGATGATGTTGCTGCTGTTGCTGGTAATAATGAAGATGATAATGTTGCCGATGATGATTATGATGGAGAACATATTATAATGGTGATCATCTTGACCTGTGATCATACACCTGAGGAGCATGTGATGAACACGTGATGAACACGTGATGAACGTGTGATGAACATGTGATGAACGTGTGATGCTGGTGGTGGTTCGTGTCTCCCTGTAAAGGCCATGCAGATGGTCGCCGTGCCAGAGAAGAACATCGGCAGCTTCTACGAGGGAGACTGCTACATAGTCATCTCGGTGGGTGGCGAATATCAACTTAAAAAAAAAAACGCGAATATTTCCAACACGTTCCTTCGTAAGACGACGATCCCACGTGAGACGTTTCCGTTTTGTCGAAACGCGGCGGTTTAACCGCGCGGGCGTACACAGCGGTTCGAGCGACTCGGAGCTTTGTTGAATATTTGTAGAATACGAACGATGACGTAGGCCCGCGAGCGACACGTCGGAGGGATTCCTCCGCAACCGGCCCGCCGATCAGGTCGATCCGAACCCTCACGGAACCAATGGGGTAAACTCTCTCAACCGGTGAAATTGCCATTTACAGCCCTATCCACTGCTGGATGGAGGCCTCCCCGCCCTGCGTCGGGTAGTGCAGCTTGCTTGACAGTACTTAACCACGCTGATCAGCGCGGGTTGATGAAGTTGGGGGGGTGGTGGGCGGGAGGAGGGAGCCCAACACCGGGCTCACATCTCGCTCGCCACTCACGTTAGCCGTGGTGTTCCGGAAACAAACTTGGATCGCAGGCAGCAGTGGTGTAGCTCTCGAGAAGTGCGCAGGCGGTGCAACCGCACCGGCGTCCACGAGCCGGAGGGGCCCGGGCCTCGGGCTATGAGGAGGGGGACACGGCGATGTTGGGGGAGTGGGGAGGTGGGGGGGTAACCATCACCACCACGCTACTACGCCCAGATTTCGATTTAAAGCTTTCGTGACTGCAGGGATTCATCTTCTTGGTTCTTTTGGTAAAGTCACATAGAAGGGAAGTAATAATGTTTTATTTTTTATTATTTTATTACTTCCCTTCTACGTGACTTTACCGAAAGAACCAAGAAGATACGCCCAGATTTTTAATCGCGATCGAACTCCTAAGTTTATGATGACTCTCTGCTCCCCCCCCCCCCCTCCACTCCGTTCACACCACCCCCTCCCCGCCACCCCTGTCTGGCCCCCACCACAGATCCGCAAGGTGTCCTCCCAGCTGGTGGTCGACATCCACTTCTGGCTGGGCTCGCAGTCGTCGATGGATGAGCAGGGGGCGGCGGCGCTCTACACCACGCAGCTGGACGAGTGGCTCGGCGGGGCGCCCAAGCAGCACCGCGAGCCGCAGGGCCACGAGTCCGACACCTTCAAGGGGCACTTCAAGTCGGGCCTCGTGTACGGCTGAGCGATGGGCGCGGGGGGGTCGCGGAGCGTTTGACATTTCGCGATTGATTTGATTGATTTTTTTTGGGTGGTAAAAAACGAGAAAAAAATAGGTTGTGTCGTGAAGCCCCTCCTCCACCCGGCGGGGCCGGTTTGATCAAGGTTTTTATTGTTTGGGTTTGAGCGCGCAAAAATAAATGTGTCGCTTAATCCGCCACCATCACCACCACCGCCACCACCACCCGACACAGTCAATAAGTAATGTTTGTCACGTGAACAAAATGTGTTGTTGATTAGTTACTATTTCAGCACACCCATTGATTTTGGAGTCAACTCACAAAATTGTTTACTCGAAAACACTCGTATGAAGGCCGGAACGGCACACGAGTGGGTGGGTGGGTGGCCAGCACCACGCCCGACCACCCCTGTTTCCACAGTGGCGATGTTCAGACATCGCACCAGGTATTCATTTGAGACTGTGTCGACCTAGGGGAGGCTCAGGGACGGTCCAGATATTCGCCACCGTTTTTTGTCGGTGAGAGGGAAATCGAACTCGGGTCGCAGGGTTCGTAATGCAGCATGATAACCGCTACACTACCGCTCCCCACTAAACAACAACAACCGCTATTTGCCACAAAGTGGCGGTGACGTCACCACTGCGCTTGTGCCAGGCTATGCGCACTTTAAGGCCACGTGCAGTGGCGAATGGCCGCTAGCAGGAGGTCATGCGACAGACTCAGGTACCATGGGTTCACTGGCTGAGATGACTGGCCAATGCACCACCTGTGCCTCCTACTGTGCCAACTACCACTGCCCATCACCACAGCCACACACACGCAAAGATCCCCCCCCACGTGGCCACACAGACCATCGGGGGCAAGTGTCGTTGGCGAGTAACCTCCGACGCGCGTGCACTCGCACGAGCCGCCGTTCACCTCCCCCCTTGTGTTGCAGGTACATGAAGGGCGGAGTGGCCTCCGGGTTCAACCACGTGGAGTCCAACTCGTACAACACGCGTCGCCTGCTGCAGATCAAGGGCCGCAAGAGTGTCAATGCGACGGAGGTGGGTCCCACGAGGAGAAGGGGGATTATGGGGCCCAGACCGTGCCAGAGAGTCGCTGAGCGAGGGCACTTCTAAGATCTCGGGTTAGGATCTGGGTTCTGGCCGCCGTCATATTGTTTCTAATCTATTATTACCAGGTAAGGTCCCACTGAGCCACGTGGTAATTTTTCAGAAGCGGCCTGGCCGTCACAAGTGGTAGCTCAACGAAGTGGCTTATCGCGTGGGAACTTATCGCAGTCAAATATGCTTTCAACGTGTGACGTTCATTCTAAATGTGGAGGGGAAAAACTGGAGGACCTGCAGAAAAATCTACGAGACCCAGAGTGAGAGAGAGGCATGCAAACTCCAAATATACAGCAGGCATTGTCAGGGTCGGGATCAAACCCACGACCTCCTATATTACAGGCAAGGTAGTTAACATCTTGGCACCATTGGTCAGTTGCATCAAACAACTTAATAAGAAAATCTCCCTGAATTGACATTTATTCAAATAGCAGTGAAGGAATATGATAATAATGTAAATTTGCAATGCGCCGGAAAGTATTGGCTCACTCTCGTGCAGTGAACACTGCCTTCTGCTGTGAGACCTTCCATTGGAATGATGCGACACCGATAAGCTTGTCTAGAAATACAAGTTTGGGAAAAAAGGAACAGCAAAGAAAACCCGCCACTTGAAGGGTTCTCAGAGGTTAGCTCTGTGGTATCCGCTTCCACGGTCCGCTCTCCGACACGACATGAAGGATTGCCACTGCTCTGTGAGATGTCTAAATGCTTACCACCTCTCATGACGTGATGGCCATAGGGCGAGCCAAATATTAGGGGGGGGGGGGGGGCAATTTTTTAAAATTACACAATCATGAAATCCTCTAATTGCAAAAAAGAGTGTTATTAGAGAGTACAATACGTCAACGGAGGAGATGGAGCGATGGAGGCCTTGCAGAAGAGGTAATGTTGTTTCACATGCCTCAATGGGTTTGTTTGTTTTCTTGGCTAACAGAGATAACAACAACAACAACGACTGAGCTCGTAGACAGATGGCTCGCGGATTATTCCATCGCAGGATTGTGGTTTAGGGGAGGCCTACATTCAGCAGCGGATTGCCCACTGTGGTGATGATGATAATGACGATAAAAAAAACAACACATTTGTTTTTGGGGTTCAAAAGCTGACGTCGCACGGTGATGATATTGGAGCACCAGGTGGCATAGGTAACATTGCCCAGGTTTGTTTTAACATTTCAATAAAACAGGTTTGGTTAGAGAGACTTAAGTAAACACAACAGAGCTTCTATAGCGACTGTGCTCACCACGCACCAACCACCACCACCACCCACTACCCTCCACCACTACCCCCAGCACCACCACCCCCCACCACCACCACCACTCCACACCACCATCTGCTACCCTTGTAAAGTGTTGAGAGCCCCCTCTGTTCCTCATTCGACGTTCTTTTCACATTTATGTAAAAATTGCACACGAGGCTGTTGCAAGTCCCAGGCCCCTGTCGATTGGCAAACTGAACACGACGTGCTGCACGTTAACGAACCACGGCGGACACTGGAGGCCGCCCAGTCCCACGTAGGGCGTGTCGCAGAGATAAGCGACTGACGTTGTAGAGCAGTGGCCGATGCTATAAGTCGACGTCTCGGCCTTGTAATCATTCAATGGCGCTGTGTCCGACGGCCTTGATGTGGCAGCCATCGTTCACGGAGCATGTGCTCTAACGACCACGTACTCTACGGGCCACGTGCTCCATCGATCACGTGCTGCACAGACCACGTGCTCCATGGAGCATGGCTCCATTGACCACGTGCTCCATTGACCACGTGCTCCATCGATCACGTGCTGCACGGACCACGTGCTCCATCGGGTGTGGCTCCATTGACCAAGTGCTCCATGGACCACGTGCTCCGTCGATTGCTTTACTCTGCAGTGGCAGGCAAAGCCGCCGTTGAAAGCCCACTTGTGTGGGAGTTGAGCAAGCCAATCGGCAGCACGATGATGCCCGACCGCCATCATTCACCACGGTCCGCAGTGCACGGGGAAACCAGAAAAAGCCAGGAAGGGGTTCGGTTGGGTCGCTGGTGAGGTCTCTTTTGGTGGAGGCTGAGAAGCCTTGAATTAGGGGCACACCCATAGAGGTGTTTTGACAGGCGTGTCCAGTGTCACTCACACCTGTGCCCAGAGGTTTAGAAACAAGGGCAGGTAATTTGAGCTGCAGCAATTGGAGTTATATTTCTGGTCTAAAGCAGTGGAGAGAGTTGGTAAGTACAAAACGATTTTGGTTTCGTATTTACCGTAATAAGGTTACCACGTTGACATCACGAAGGTGCGTTTTTCTTTCAGAATAATTGTATTGGAAAAAATATCGATGCGTCTCTTGTGATGTGCCTCTGTGATGTTCCCTTGTGATGCGTCCCTTGCGATTCATCCCTTGCGATGTGCCCCTGTGTCGCGCGAAGGTGGCTTTGACCTGGGACAGCATGAACAAGGGCGACGTGTTTCTGCTGGACCTGGGCAAGGTCATCGTGCAGTGGAATGGCCCTGACAGCAACAAGAACGAGCGCATGAAGGTGCCAGTAACCTTTTATTTCAACGTACAGGGCAATCCACCAATGGACGTACCCCAAACGCACCAGGGCAGGCAACGCAACAGCGAGCGTATTCCGCTACGAATGAAAAATGACGACAATGATCCTTAATATCACGGGGATTTGAAACCCATTTCTTTAGAACCGCTTTTTTGTGTTTAGTTTGTTGTCCTTCCCCCACACCTCCGATCGACACAGTCGGCTACGTATGGTGCGAAAGAAGTTCAGCATATGTACATCATAACAACCGTGAAAAAAAATCACATAAGTGAGTTTGGGAAGAACAAGCCGCTCGAAGGGATGATGATGATGATGATGGCCGGTGGTCGTGATTAAAAAAATGAGTGGAAACCAAAGGAGGGAACCTTTCCGAGACGACGTCATCCATGGAGATGGAGCGATAAGATCCTCTCGTGTGCATGATAACGACGATGATGATGCTGACCACGGCGATGTTTGTCGTCGTCATTGTTCGTTGTTGTAACGTTCCGACCACGTGCCCCTGCTGGACATCTGTGAACTTCATAGCTCATTGGATTCATCCAACATAAATACAAATCCTCACGATTCCGATGTTTGTGCATCTCAACCCGCCCCCGACCGACCGACCGACCGGCCGCGAGCGCAGGGCCTGCAGATGTCCATGGACATCCGCGACCGCGAGCGCGGCGGGCGCGCCCAGATCGGCATCATCGACGGCGAGGACGAGAAGGCCTCGAGCGAGCTGCTGCGCGTCATGGTGGCCGTGCTGGGCGAGCGCAAGAAGGCGCTCAAGGACCCCGTGCCCGACGACCGGCCCGACGCCGCACAGATGTCCAACATCAAGCTCTACCAGTGAGCGGTGGGGGGGCGGGCGGGCGGGTGGGGGGGCAGGGGGGCCACCCCCCCAGTCAATCACTGTAGAGTACAGTATAACCTCGTTATTCACGAACTGGCGATCTGTAATTTGTGGGCTATCCGCAAACTGCATCTGGAACTCTGCCCGATTGCATCGAGAGAGAGAGAAAGTGATGAGATAAGTGATACAGTTACGTGTTTCCGTGACAACTTTCATATATTTAAGAGCTTATTGACACATTTAATTAAGGTCATTAATTAAATGTGATATTAACGAAGATCTTCGGAACGTATCCCTCGCGAATAACAAGGGAATGCCGTACCATTATGAACGCACTCCTTGTGTGTGTGTGTGTCTGTCACAGCCTGTCAGATGCAGAGGGGAAGCTGGTGGTGCAGGAGGTGGCAACACGGCCACTCACCCAGGACCTTCTCAAGCACGACGTAAGGCGGCGACGGGGATTATGGGCGAAACACAAAAGCGGCATGCCCCCCCCACGCACCCACCCCATGACCCCTCTGTCCCAAATTAATTTGTTGATTTGTTTCTGTTTTACGAGGCAATATTTGGCAGACGTAACGTCACACCTAGCTGCTGAAACGCATCCGGGGAGGGCGAAAATCATTCGGACCTCACTGAATTGGCAGTGTCGGGCGGTGGCGGGTTTAACGACACATTTGTATTTACGCGACTACGAGATAAGAGGGGGGGGGGGGGGGAAATGGCATGGCAACCACGTCCCCATTTTAGTCCTTTACAGACTGTTGGGGCAAGTGCTGTTAGCGAGCACTGGGGCGCCACCGTGGTGAGATGTTAACTACCTCGCCTGGTATACAGGAGGTCGTAAGTTCAATCCCGACTATGACGCCTGCTGTGTATTTGTAAGTTTGCGTGTCTCTCTCCCAGTGGTCACGTGGAGTTTTCTCGGGGTTCTCTGGTTTCCCCTTCCACATTCAGAAACACGCGATTAGAGTATGTGGCTGCTTTACATGGTCACGTGATAAGCCACTCCGTTGAGCTATCGTTTGTGGCCAGGTCGCTTCTGAAAAAGAGTTGCATACCTCATTGGGCATTACCTGGGAAAAGAAAAAAAGTTTATCGCCAGTTACCTATGCAGGCCAGGCACGGCACAAGAGGGGGTGGGTGGGCCAACACCACGCCCGCCCGTCCGCCTTTGTCTCCCCAGTGGCGATGTTAACTACACACCGCACCGGGTACTCACTTTGAGGCTGAGTCAACCTAGGGGAGCGGGCCCGAGACCGGTTGAGATGAATCGTCACTGGCGCTGGGGGTCGTGAGCGGGAATCGAACTCGGCTCTCTGACGGGTTCGTAGCACGGCTCAGAATTCGCACGTCGGGACCCACGGCATCCACCGCGTGGACGTCACTGCAGCGCCTCCCCACTGCGCCCAGACCTCCTTGCCAGACACAGAGAGACTCACCCCCCCTACCGCTGCCCCCAGACGTAATCACCGCTTAGTTCACAAAGCCCGGACCCATCGTGACAGACTGCGAGAGATATCTCCGAATAGAGTGTCGGTGGCACCGTGGATGGCGGAAATGAAACTGGATATTTCATTAAGAGATGAATGCATTCTACCAATCCCCCCCCCCAGCCCGCCTTTGTTTGACAATCATAATGTTTGTTTTATGGGTAATTAACTCGCAGGGAATTGAATGTTGTTTGTTTTCCTCCGATTGTGTTACTGGTCCTGGATATATGACGCCCCCGAGCTCAGCTTTTAAAACTGACAGGGCCGGTAGGAGTAAAAGCCTTTAAGCATACAGAGACACGGATAAAGATCCCCCGTGTAGCCTTCACGGACTGTTGGGGCAAGTGCTGTTGGAGAGCACCGCTGAAAGCCGGCACGGCTCGCGAGCTGGTGACGTGGCCAGTAACCACGCCCGGCCGCCTTTGTCTCCCCAGTGGCGATGATTACACACTGCACCAGATACTCATTTGAGGCTGGCCCGACCTAGGGGAGGCCCAGGACCGGCCCAGATAATTGTCACCGGTGTTGGCCGTGAGCGGGAATCGAGAACACACACTGCATGCCCGGCAGTACTGTATAAACTAAACTATTTAAAACTATTCTATTTATTATTTTACTAGATAAAGCCCACTGAACTATTAGCTCTTTTTCAGAGGCAATCTGGGCCACAGGTGATCTCTCAACGAAGTGACTTTTATCATCATGGAAATGTATAGCAGCCAAACATTCTAAGCGCATGTTTCAAAATGTCGAGGGAGAAAACTGGTGGACCCGGAGCGAAATCCACAGGGATTTCGACACGCAAACTCCAAATATACAGCAGCAGGCGTCAGGGTCGGGTTCGAACCCACGACCTCCTGTATACCGGGCGATGGAGGTAACATCTCGCCACCATGGATCTACCGCCACAGTTATTCGATCGGCAGGCCGCGTGTGCGGTGGGGTAAAGTGTTGGCACTCCCACCTCTTCGACGGCGCCTGGCCCGCGCGGAAGAGTAGACCAAACACCACTCGAGAGGGGCCTCTCCGGAGCTGCCTCGAGCGGAGGCCACTTCTGCTGGCAATGGAGTGAGCAAGTAGCCGCGGGGCTGTGCTTTTACCACCGTTCGTCGTTTGAATGACTCTATTGTAATAATAAAGGTTTATTTGGGGGGTTAGATCACGTGAATATACGTGTCGTTAACCCACCACCACACAGCCAATCAGTAAT
>CM025627.2:6945866-6966823 GCA_014621495.2 Entosphenus tridentatus
ACTCACATAGTCATAGAGACCCACAGAGACCCACAGAGACCCACAGAGACCCACAGAGACCCACAGAGACCCACAGACCCCCACAGAGACCCATATTCGTGTATGTATGTTTAACCAGTTTCGTAGCCAGTCCGTGCTTATCATAGGTGTAGGGGGACGTACAACAAACTAAACACTAAAACATGTTCTAAAGAAACTAATTTATTATAATTCAATCGACACGATTTAGACGTGTCGCAGTGTTCAAACTCGCGTGGCCCCAGTGTCTGCGTTGGCAGTCGATGCGTTACCGCCGCGTAGGGCAGAGGTGGGGAACGTCCGGCCCGCGGGCCGTGTAAGGCCGGCGAAATTATTTGGTGTGGCCCTACCAAGGCAACCGCAGGCGGGACTCGAAATTCAATAAATCCAGGAGCAACCCTGGAAAAGCAGTTGCGAGTAGCAGCAACATCATCAATACCGGCTAACATCACACGCCTCACCAAAGAGAAGCGGTTCCAGCCCATCGCATTAGGGGCGAGTTAATGAAATGCTTGGCAAGTTTTTAAGTTGATAATTTTGTACGGTCCGCGAATGATGTTATAAATATCCAAATGGCCCTTGGCAGAAAAAAGGTTCCCCACCCGTGGTGTAGGGAGACAGGACGGCGATAACCGCTGGACCACGTCACCCCACGTCACCCCACGTCACACCTGTTGTCGGCTCGAGCGAGCGCGATATCGCGATCTCAGCAGCAGGTATGAATGCGCCGCGTTGTTTTACCGCGCGACACCTGCGTCTCTGTACGGTCACGCTGGGAGGGGAGGGGGGGGGGTCACGGTCCACGCCTGTAAGAACGCCCGCACGGCGCGCCCAAGGCGGAGGTCACAGCGGGTCGCGTGCAATCGGGGTGACGACTCGGCTGCGAGGTTGTTCTTTTTCCGAAGTCGTGCTGGATGCCCCCCCCCACACCCCCCCCCCCCCCACCATGTGTTTTCGGGTTCGTGCCGCGCGTCGCTTGGCGAACGCCCGACGT
Source organism: Entosphenus tridentatus (assembly GCA_014621495.2). Taxonomy (NCBI): domain Eukaryota; kingdom Metazoa; phylum Chordata; class Hyperoartia; order Petromyzontiformes; family Petromyzontidae; genus Entosphenus; species Entosphenus tridentatus. The sequence goes on from CM025627.2 coordinate 6,946,879, forward strand.
TTCGCGCCCGTGGGCTGTCAGCCTTCTTCAGGAAGTGTTTTGCAGACCGGAGGAAAAATTCAAACAGCAAATAAAAAAATAATACGTGGCCCGAGAAGGGCTGTAGCTCGACCACTTGGTGACGTTGCCCGTTAGGTTTGGCCATTTGTGTGTATATGTATTTGTGGTTGATGTTAGTTCAATAAACGTGTCGAGCTAAGATGTGTGTGCATGTCTGTTCAACTTCTTTCGCACCGCACGCGCGTAGCCAACCGTGCTAAAATCGGGAGGTGCTGTGGGGTGGAAAACAAACTAAAACACTACAAGCAGTTTAACAAAAACATGAGCTCCCCATCTAGATTTAATTGGCATACCAATTGGCAGAATACTCACGAGAGATAATAAGCACCTAGCCACTCGTATCATGATGCGCATCATAGTCCAGCCCATTCCGTCAGTCCACTGCAGAACTAAGGCTTTCCCCATCTCACGTGGGTCATGGTGGTGGTGGTGGTGGGGGGGTGCGTTTGACCATACTTCACCACGTCGGGTCAGTGCGGTTTTGGCAAAGGCCGGGAAGCGTAGAGTTTGGAGCACCGAAGAGGTGCGCACGTGTGACGATTAAATCACCGCACTGCTCTCCTGCGGGCCACGTTAGTTTATGTCCGGGGCAGTGTGAAGTTGGAACGAGGCCTCACGGCTCGGTTTTTGTAGCCACAGTCCCACACGGCAGATAGAGCGAGAGAAGAGCCCCTTTTTTAACATGCTTTCTATTAACTCACTCTGTTCTCGTTGTTGTATCCTCAAATCTTGTAACTAAACTTTAACCCACTTCCCAATGTGGTATCGACTGCAAACTTGGTATACTTATGTCATACTGATGACAATACTATATTCTATCGTTAAAAATAAAATAAAATATATTTTTAAACATTATTTTTTATATGTTATGTTTCGGCTTGGGTCTAATTGTCCACGGTCAACTGACGTTGGCTGTAATTGACCACGGTCCCTTACGTTATGGCAAGCTTCGGGGCACTTCCTGGAGTCGTTGAGTTCTTCCATTACTTGTACATTTAATAAAAGCGTGTTTTTAAAAAAAGTTTTAAAACATATTATTCATCTTCACTCGTGCATAAGGTGTCCACTGCGTCTTCCGTCGTTTGTGCCGATCTGATTGCAATGCTGCCCATTGTTGTAGGGCATTATTCTTGCTGATGAGCCGGGTGTTGTGGAAGCTGGGTAGTATCGTGGTGAGCTCGCTGATGAGCCGGGTGTTGTGGAAGCTGGGGCAGTATCGTGGTGGGCTCGCTGATGAACCGGGTGTTGTGGAAGCTGGGTAGTATCGTGGTGGTGGGCTTGCTGATGAGCTGGGTGTTGTGGAAGCTAGGTAGTATCGTGGTGGTGGACTTGCTGATGAGCTGTGTATTGTGGAAGCTGGGGCAGTATCATGGTGAGCTCGCTGATGAGCCGGGTGTTTTGGAAGCTGGGTAGTATCGTGGTGGGCTTGCTGATGAGCTGTGTGTTGTGGAAGCCGAGCAGTGTGGTGGTGGTGGGCTTGCTGATGAGCTGCGTTGTGTGAAAGCTGGGCAGTGGTAGTGGTGCAGTTTACGGAGTTTTGGAGCACGGCGCTGTATATCCGGTGCCGTGATTATGTGACGGCGCAGGAAGCCAACTCGACGGCGTAGATGTTGAGGTTTCGTGTGATAAGTCCACATCGCGATGTCCCATTGGGTAATGCTGCGTCGGCATTGGCGGCTCATTGCCCGCACTGGGGCGCAGTGCTAGCAGCGACAGAAGAGGTGATACGGAGTCAAACGAATGGCTGGCGAGCGAGCGAGCGAGGTGAGCACTGGGTCGTCGTGAGCGTTAAAGCATCACCGCTTCTCCATCGACCATCCTCTTCCTCTTCCCTCGCCGCTCCACTCCTTCCCGTCCCCTCCCCTTTCGTGATCTCTAAGTGTCCTCTATTGTTGTCGCTCAATCCCTCCCTTGGCCAGGATGAGTCCCTCCATTAGCTGCCGCTCCATTGTTAGTCTCGACCATCCGCCATCATCGTCCCTTCTAGATCTAAGCGTGCCCTGCCCAAACCCACTCGCTCTTCTCCGCCGGTCACAACGCTATCTTTAGTGTGCCCGTGTTTTCCAATCCACAATCCATGTTTTTTTGGGTTAGATCGCGTAAATATAAATGTGTCGTTAAACCCGCCACCACCCGACACAGCCAATTAGTAAGGTTTGTCACGTATACAGAACGTGCCAATTCGTTACTAGTACAGCACACCGGTGTGTTGTAGAGCAAATCGACAACATTTACAATCTCCAATCCGCGTGTTCCTCTGCATGTCTCTCTCGGTGCAATTTGCGAACTCTCCGACCCTTCATTGAACCATTCCCTTGGTCAACGTCGAATGCTTTTCGAGTCGTCGCGAACTGACGTGGTGTCTGGTTGTGGCCATCTCCCTGCACGGCACTGCAGCGGGACTGCTCGTGGGCCCTTACCTGGTAAAATAAAAGTTTATTTTAATAGTTGAGGATAGGCACTGCACCATCTCATGTTGTGTTCATGTATGTTGAGCTTATTTTGCACCGTACGTAGCCAACCGGAGGTGCCGGGGCGGGGGGCAAAAACGTTTCTGAAGAAATACTTTTTCAATCTGGATGTGAAACGTTACACAATGCGGGACTCAAGTTTAGGCTGCTCTGTATAGTGGTGTCACGGTCAGGCTTGGGAGGTTGCCACGTTTGTTAAATTATTGTCTGTCCCTCCACACGTGAATGTTCGACGTTGTTCCTGGGCTTCGCTGATGCTTCTTAATTTTCTTAATTGTCTTATGGATAATACAAGATAGCGATGCTATCGTCTTTTTACATTTTACCAGGTTGAAGCCCACTGAGCTATGTAGCTATTTTTCAAAAGCGACCTGGCCACAAATGATAGCTCGACGAAGTGGCTTATCACGTGGACATTTAGAGCAGCCTGATAATCTAAAGACACGTTTCTAAATGTGGAGGGAAAAACCGGAAGACCTGGAGAACGATCCCCACGCGACCACGGGGAGAGAGAGACACGCAACCCAACCTCCAAATATACAGCCGTCGGGATCAGGATCGGGATCGAACCCACGACCTCCTCCCTACTAGGCTTCGACATTGAATGTCTCCTCAGCAGAGTCGGCGCTCGCTTAAACCAATGCTGGCGAACTGCCGCATGTTGATAGGCAAAGGGCTCCTATTCTTGGGTTTTTTCGGTAAAGTCACGTAGGTGAAAAATTAATAAAAGTAAAATAAAAATCAAATAAAAATCACGACGTTTCGGAGGCAACACAAGCTCCCGTCTTCAGGTGGAACCGTCACAGCACGACTGCTGTGAAGGGCTCCTCTCTGTGAGATCAGAGCCCAACGTCCATTAACGATCGTCGGGTTTCCCAACGTGGGCATTTAGGCGAAGGGGGAAATCGGCGAGATGGGCGTTCGCTCGGCGGCGTCGGGGCGTGCAAGTAGCGCACCCGCTCCGAGCGCCGGTGCCGCCGCTTGCTCGGCTCGATCCAGATGCTCGGGGCGGGGGGGGCGCTGAAATACAGCGATTATCGTGGCCGCGTAGTAATAATAAATAATAATACCGATCCATCTTCTTGGTTCTTTCGGTAAAGTCACGTAGAATGGAAATAATAAAATAATAATAAAAATAATAATAAAATAACTCTCACGACGTTTTATAATGTTTTATTTTTATTACTTTATTATTTCCATTCTACGTGACTTTACCGAAAGAACCAATAAGATGAATCCCTGCAGTCACGAAAGCTTTAAATCGAAATATAATACCGATTCTTGTGATTTCTTTTTTTTTATTCACAAGAAACACAGAGGGATTGTACGTGGACGGAACCTTCATGGTCGCATGAAGGCAACGATCAACCCCCCCCGGCCCCCCCCCCAAATAGCCTTTGACAGGATTTTAGCTGTGAATGTGGCCGTGTAGTCGTGGTTCCTGCTCACGGCCAATAACGGTGGCGAATATCTAAACCATTTATGGGCCTCCCCTTGGTCGATTCCGTCTCAAGCGAGGTTCTGGTGCGGTACCGGGGAGATTACTCTCTCTGGCTGAGTTCTTGTGTGTGTGTGTGTATGTTATAGTGTGGAGGTGTGTGTAGTGGTTAGCGTGCTGCACTACGAACCTGGCGACCCGGGTTCGATTTCCGCTCATGGCCAACAAAACCGGTGATGATCATCTGAACTGGTACTGGGCCTCTTCTAGGTCGACTCGACCTCAAACGAGTTCCTGGTGCGGTGTATAAAACTTTGGCACCGGGGAGACAAAGGCGGCCGAGCGAGATGCTGGCCATGCACCCCCTCGCGGTCGCCGTTCCGGCCTTCGTAGGTGCTCCTCGTGAAACAGCACTTGCCCCACAACAGTCTGCTAAAGGTTTTATGGGGAATCTTTGTCATTGTTATTAGTCACGGCGTATGTGCAATGTCAGATGTGCAGGAATTGCGCAAAGATCTGTGTGGAAATCATCCAATGGAACACACGGTGGGGGAGACAGCGACTGCGCGCAGAGGAACTTTTTAATTGTAGGGTAGTTTGCTGGAACCCAGACGAATTGGCACATTGTCCAAATTTGTTTTTTCTATAAGTATAAAATATTTGACTCGTGCGTGAATAGAAAACCTCCTGTCGCCCCATCCCCTCCGATAAGATGTGGAGCATATCAATTGTGAGTTAAACGTACGCAGATCTCCTCCATCCTTATGTCGCCAGAGTACAAGATGCAACCACGCTTTAGTCCGTCGGCTTTTTTGACTTCACGAACCAAAAATCATCCCGGACCAATAACATCCCAGCCGCATTTGTCTGAGCCGGGGGGGTCGACAACTTGCGGCCGCAAGTCCGCGGCTCTTTAAGGACCGCATCGTGAGACGTTATTTATTGAGGACCTGCCACCATCTCGCATTCACCACGTTGCATTGCGGCCCTTGAAATATTGAAGTTTTTTCTGTGCTGAATTCGAACAAAAACGGCAAATTTCTTGTTATTTTGGTTGCTCGACCCCTTGGTTTAAGCAAACAAGTGGGGGAGGGGAGATAGGGGAGGGAGGGAGTCGTCGTGGATGACCTGCGGAGGTTACATTGAAAACTCATCTCTTTCTCACTGCTTCTTGTGTTTTCGTCTGTTGTCCTTCCCACCCCCCGTACCTCCAATTAGCGTGGTTGGCTACGTACGGTGCAAAAGACCTACAACATACATACAACATACATATGTTGTGCAGGCACGCTCGGTAATTGCCACCCACGGCCGCCCCCCCCCCCTCCACGCGACACGCACGTGCACCAACACCGGCCCCCTCTCCGCGCGAGTGCCACCCCGGTGGGCTCCTCGGGTCAAATCGCACGCCCGGTGCGACGGTCAAGGGGATTGGGGGGGTGGGGTGATTGGTAAGCGGGGGGGGGGTGGGGGGGGGTCAGCAGCAGCAGACCCCTGTAGCCGGCCTGCTGTTCGTGACACGCGGAGTCAATGCGAGCGTTTTGTTCACGCGTCTCTCCGCCGTCGCTCGGCCGCCCATCGTCGTCTCGGCGTCGGCTGGCGACGAGGGGGTTCACATTCGTTTGTGCGTTTATTGAAATGCCCCTTGCACAGCAAAGACCCCCCGAAGCGCCAGGCGGCCAGCAACGAACAGCACTACTGTGTTTAAGGTGTAGTATATTACACTTGTGTGATTGTCATGACGGGCTGGTGATTTACGCGGTGTATAATCCGTGTATTTATGAACTGTGAGTGTACAAAACAGCCCTTTTAAATACACGCGTAACGTGCGTGTGTATGTTGGGCGAGTGTTTCTTGTGACAATTGGGATCCGTGTTTGCGGAATTAAAGCCATCACAACAAATGACGCAGAATTTTCAACGCGCCGCACGATTCGGCGGTTAGAGCGCATGGCTCCCAACTTGAAGGTTGCCGAGTTTAGATCGTGGTTGTAGGGTAAGGAGTTAACTCGGCCCATCATCACTACAGGGTCGATAAAATTAGGTGCAACTTTGTAGGGAAGTCAACAGATAGATAGACTCGCCCCCACCATGGGGTTGTGGAATTTCCAATGGACTGGCTCTTTGGGGCTGCAGGACATGACTTTGACCTTTATTTTTGAACAATGCAGAATTTCTGAAGATTAAAAATCACACCCTTAAAACAATTGTACTTTGTAACTTTATAGGGATTTTGGAGTTTCTGTGGGGGGGGGGGGGGGGTGAAATCCGCAGTTTGAGAAAAATCGAGAAGACGTGTTCGTGCATGTTTAGGACTGTGGGAGATGACACAAATGTTAAAGTTTGCCGGCAAAATGGCATGGTTCATGGAAAAAAGATAACAGAATCTGGCAACAATTATCTCGGCTTGAGACTTTCCCAAGCCACGTCTTTTCGGGCTCGAAGTATAAAATGAAATTCTTATGAAACACACGTTTTGTTTTGTATTATACGGATGGCTTGGCAGTGAAGAATTCTGTTGCTCTAAGTGTGTGCGTGTTTTTACGAAATTATTGGAAAGATAAATGTGCATTGCTCCGGTGAGGGGGGGGGGGGTGGAAACTGGGATATTAAAAGAAGAGGTTAATGTCTGCACTTCACGCGAGTTTTTGCCGTTTCTTGTTATTGCGAATTGCACAATTGCTTGCGAAATGCTGCGCGTTGAAACACAAGCGCACGCATTGACGTTTGCCAAACCGGACTTGAGAAAGAAATATATTAATTGCCAGGGGGTACTTGTGTATATTGAAACAAAACAATCTTTTTAAAGGTTTCATTGGCCTATAATAGCCAGAGTGTGTGAGGTCCTCATGAGTGACTTCCACATTTACTGTAGAATTCATATTCTTTGGGTCTTTCGGTAAAGTCACGTCGCAAGGTTGAATGAAAATAGCAAAAAACGACGACGTTTCGATCACAACACAAGCCATCGTCATCAGGAGGAGTAGTTTTAATGTTATTTTCTTTCAACCTATCTACGTGACTTTACCGAAAGACTCAAAGAATATTAATTCTTGCAGTCACGAAAGCTTTAAGCCAAGATTTACTGTAGAATGTTTTTGCAAAACAAATCTTCTCATTCACTTTGAGTCCCAGTCCTTGGTTCGATTCGATCTCCCGGCGTGGCGGTTACAACTCTTGTGCGGGTTTCAATGCCAGTTTCTTTTCATATATACAGCGAAGTCTAAGAGTCCGCGGCGGGGGTTAGGTTCTGTGTGCCCCCGCGTCAGCGCGAATTCACATAAGTTGGGGTTTGCCTATACGAGTGTAGTGTATATAAAATGTATATAAATGTACATAAATGTTTAATGAAGAGCAGTACTCCACAATATAGGTTTCTTTTGGGTTGGATTGCGTAAATATGAATGTCTCATTAAACCCGCCACCACCCGACACAGCCAATGAGTAAGGTTTGTCACGTAAACAAAACGTGCCAATTCGTTACTAGTACAGCACACCGGTGTGTTGGAGAGTAAACCCACAACGTTTACAATTCGAGTACCGTGACGTTTCGCCAGTAATTAGACCTAGCATCATCAGGTGACAGCCAGAGTTGATGATGCTCGTTGTAAACGTTGTGGATTTACTCTCCAGCACACCGGTGTGCTGTACTCGTGACGAATTGGCACGTTCTGTTTACGTGACAAACCTTACGAATTGCTTGGGAGCGGGTTTAACGACACATTTATATTCACGCGATCTAACCCAAAAAAAACCTCCTGGATTATGGATAATATTTGTCACGGAAGCTTACGTGTTAAAGTATAGTACTTTACAGTAAATGATTCACTAATCGTCTGTATCTGATAAATACGAAAGATGCGAGCTGGGTGGACTCGTTTCTTGCGCTGGCGACAGAGTTACACGCCGTGACGGCGGGGGGTGATTTGACTCGCTTCCCGTGCGTGTAGCGAAAGTACGAGTCGCAAAGTGTAAGTATGAATCTGGGGGGGGGATGGGGGGTGTCGCTTATTAGCGAGTCCGCGTACTCTGAGCCCTATCTGTATTGTTTTTTTTTATTCAACAAGAGTACGGATGAAGTTATTCAATGTTTAGTTTTTTTTCTTCCGATTCCGTTCCGATGACGCACGCGCATGGACTGACGAACGGAGACAGCCTCACGTGGGTGTACGTCATTGGGACGGCATCGGAAGGAGAAAGACAAAAAAAACGGACGGAAAGACTGATGATGTACACTTATGTATATACGTCAAGGGAATGGTAAAGGGTAAAGTTCAAGGATGATGATGTTTCTTAAACCACCCTCCCCCTCTATTTCATGTACGGCCAGCTCACTTCTGAAAAAGAGCTACATAGCTCAGTGGGCCTCACCTGGTAAAATAAAAATAGTTCATAGGTGTTGACTGATGACAGCGGTTGTTATACGAGGCGTTATAATGCAGTCTGTGTGCCTCCCTTGATGAAGAGGGTTCTGGACTCGATGGGTTCTGACCTGGTCATAAACCCCGAGGTCATTTTTACAGCGACATAAAGACACAGGCAAGGTGCATTCATGCACACTCACAAAACAGACCACCATATTCACACACACCAACAAAGGCAAAGATCCCCCCCTATAGCCTTCCCAGACATTTAGGGCAAGTGCTGTTAGTGAGCACCTATGAACGCTGGAAAGGCACACGAAGGGGGTTGGTGGCCAGCACCACGCCCGGCCGCCTTTGTCTCCCCAGTGCTTGGTTTATGCACGGCACCAGGAACTCATTTGAGGGACGGATATGACAAAAACGAGCCCTGTGTCCGACAGACAGACAGACACAGTCGGACAGACAGATGAACCGAGGGACTGACGGACCAGACACGTGACCTGGACGGATGGAGGGACAGATGGTACGAGCAGACGTGGACAGACTGCCGAACAGACAACCTAACGGACAGACAGACAGACAGACGGACGGACGTACGGCCGGAGCTCATGCATCAACGCTTTAAGTTGGAAAGCGTTACGAGAAACAGACGGAACCAGAGGTCGGGGGGTGGAGGAGGAGGAGGAGGAGAAACATGGTTCTGTCTCGATGTGGAACGGACCTCTGCACCTCCGCTTGCCGGGGGAGACACTGCGGCCCTTTGTGAGAGCCTCGCCGCTGGCTGGGAGCTGTGAAATGTCGCTCAAATTGGAGCTGACGGGGCAGGAGAGAGCGGTCGGGAACGCGAGAGCGGGGACAGCGCCGTCGGCTGAGCCGCGCTGCTCGTAACGGCTCTGCCGCGCGCGCACGCACGCACTTGTCTGCGTATCGCGTGCACGCGTGTGCGCGTGTGTCTGAGTGTGTAGCGTGTGTATGTGTATATCACGTGCGTGTGTCTTGTGTCATGTGCACGTGTCTGCGTAGCGTTTGTGCGTGTGTGTCGCAACGTTTAGCTCGCAGCTGCGCTACGAACCCTGCCACCCGGGTTCGATTCCCAATCATGGCCAACACAAGTGACGATTATCTGAGAGGGTCCTGGGCCTCCCCTAGGTTTACTCGGCCTCAAATGAGTACCTGGTGCGGTGTATAAACATTGCCGTTGAGGAGACAAAGGCGGCCAGGCGTGGTGCCGCCCACCCCCTCGTTTTCCGTGCCGGCCTTCATAGGCGCTTGCTCACAGCACTTTCCCCAACAGTCTGTTAAGGCTATGCAGGGGATCTTTGTCTTTATTTTGTATCGCGTGCACGTGTGTCAGAATCAGAATGTTTATCCTGGAGAAATCCAATGAGCTGCGAAACTCTTTAATTCACAGATGTCCAGTGTGTGCATTGCGTGCGTGTGCATATCACGTGCGTGTGCGTATCGCGTGCGTGTGTGTATCGCGTGCGTGTGTGTATCGCGTGCGTGTGTGTGTATCGCGTGCGTGTGTGTATCGCGTGCGTGTGCGTATCGCGTGCGTGTGTGTATCGCGTGCGTGTGCGCGTATCGCGTGCGTGTGCGTATCGCGTGCGTGTGCGTATCGCGTGCGTGTGTGCGTATCGCGTGCGTGTGTGTATCGCGTGTATCGCCCGCACCGATCTGACACGGCTCGTGCAAAGTGCTCGGAGCGTTTGCTGGATAATTACTGGTCTCTCGCTCTCTCATTCTCTCGTTCTCCCTTCACAACGGTGCTACGTGCCACTGTCCATTAAAGATAAAGAGTCTCGGACATGGCGCAGGCCACCAGCGATAGGATGCATCGTGCTCATTATTCGACGGCGGGAGAGCACTTAGCGGGGAGTTGATTTTTTTGTGTTGCACCGCGAGTTGAACGTTGGAGGAGAGGCGGGCAGAGCCGTCCGTCGTGTGAACGAGAAGAGTTTTGTTTTTTACTTAACGCGGGAGCGCGGTCGCAGCTTTTTGTTTGCCGCGGAGGCTCGCCGTTTCGACTCGAGCGGCCGCCACCTCCCCCCCCCACCGCCGCCGCCGGGTTAACGCTGCGGCCGTGCGTATGAAGCCCATCCGTCCGCTCCGCCCGCAGGCGACGTTAAAGATCACCTGGCGTCATTACAACGAGAGTTGGCCATTGGCGTGCCTGCGTCGCGAGAATGGTGATTTGCTGGGAGCTTTACGAATAAAAATGTTTATCATATTACAATGACCCGCGGCTCACTCGACTGGGATTGTACTCGGCAATCGTCACTCCCCTGCTTAGAAGCAGACTTAATGAGCCAGGTCACTCGCGAAGCTGACGACTCGTCCCAGTCTCACGAAATTCCCGCCTGGTTCAAGGTTCAACAAAGTGACCTCGAAATGCTCCCGACCGCGATTTTAAGAATTGCCGCGGTTCCATCCAAGAATGGCGTTTAAAATAAAATAAAATTTCGCGGCCGTCTTTGCAACGGCCGCACCGCGGGGTGGAATCGAACCGGCAGCCTCTGCCGTGGCAGCCGAAGAATCCCGGCGCGTCGCTAACCGATCGCGCCGCACAGCGGCATTGCAGATTGAAGAGTCACTTGTTTTAGAACTGCTTTTTTGTGTTTCAGTTTGTTGTCCACCCCCCTCCCCCGCACTTCCAATTAGCACGGCTGGCTACGTGCGGTGGTGTGAAAGAAGTTCACGCGCGCACGCAACTGTGCGCGCGTGGCGCTTCCGTTGTCGCGCACCGCATCGGTGGGCCGGATCCCGCTCGGCGGCGGCCGCGCGCACCCACCGGACGATGCCGTTATCGAAAACGCCGACAAAAACATCTTCGCACGGCTGCTCGGATAAACGCTCGAGCCGGCCGAGAGCACTTAGCGGCGTGCGCGCGACAGGCGCGTGGGGGGAGCAGCGTCTCAGGACCCAGCCGCCCACTCCGTGTATCGCGTGTCGTCACGTCTGGTGCTGCCGAGCGCTCGGGTTACGCCGCCGCCGCCGCTGGGTTTTGTTAATCGACGGCGCTGGGCCAGGATGACACCGGCAGGTTCATCGACCCGGCGGCCATGCCGCCCCCCCTCCCCCCGCCCGCTGGGCTCCTCCGCTCCTACTTTGCTCCGTCAATGAGTCGCAGCGAAGGCGACAGTCTGCCATTATTGCTGCCCCCCGTGACCGTCGTCGTCATGGCGCCCGGGGTAGCCCCCCGACGGTCGTGGCCGTCGGGGCGCATAGCGAGCGCGTGCCCTGCGGGGATTTGATTTCAGCCGGGAAAACTTTATTTCCACCGCACCACATCCAGTATCGAAGGTGAAGGTACGCAATTGCCTGCCGGCTTGCTCAGGCCACAGCTTGGCAGAACGGTTTCCAGTCGGAGAGAGAGAGAGAGGCCCATCTGAGCGTGCGTTTCTGGCCTACTCTTCCACCGCTTCGGCAAAGATGTGGGAGCGCCAACGCCTGTTTACGCCTGCCGCACGCGACCGCCACGCCGAGAGATTCTTCGGACACCGGCGGGGGGCGGTGCAATTCGGTTTCGGGGAGAAGCTGCCCCGGACGGTGGAGCGAAACGTCGGGACGTCGCGGCGAAGAACACCGCGGCACGAGAGCCGAGAACGCGTCGGGGAAGGGCCGGACGAGAGCAGTCGTTTGTTTGCAGCGTTGCGCTCGGATAAATAAACCCCTGGAGGAATGTGGCCCTGTGATGTTCACCATTACATCATCGGCCCGGGTCACTCTCACTGCTCGCACGTACAGAATTTTGAAAGCTAATGAGCATAGACCCGATTTGAATTTGTGCCAAATTTCTCTTTTGCTCGCTTAGCCCCCTTTGAGAACGTTACAGTATTAGAATTTGGCGTCACTCGTTCACAATTGTCTCGACTGCGTGGCCAGGTGATGTTACCAAAGCGTCATTCATGAAGCTGGCGACAGTGGCTTCATTGGCACAACGAGTTCCAATGCGAGCAATGGGATGAAAGGTTAGCGGAGTTCACTCAGCCTATCATTCCTCCGGGGGTCGGGTAAAACCGGCACCACTTTGTGGCGAAGCCAACAGTGGGTTGCCTTACGGATACGCTCGAGGCGAGCACCGATGCCTCGCTGCTTTTTCGAGCAGGAGATCGCTTTGCCTCTTGTAGTACAATATGACAAGATTATTTCCAAATAAAACTAAGTGCAGATGGGGGCGGGGAGCGGGGGGAGTGGTGGTGCAGTGGTTAGCACGTTGTGTTGGTTAGCGTAGAATATTACCTGGTGAGCTTCGTGAGTAATGTCTGAACCGGTCAGGAGCTCGCTCGCTCGCTTGTGGGCTGGCGATCGTTGCTTTCTGTGTTTTTTTTCGTACTCTTTACAATAAACAGTACAAATAAATATATTCATTCTGATCTATTCTGAAACAGGAACTGCGGGGAGCGGCAGTTTAGCGGTTAGCCCTGCACTGAGCAACGAGCCCGGCCACTCGGGTTCGATTCCCGCTCGCGGTCAATGCCAGTGACGGTTAATAAATTATCTGCACCGGTACTGGGCGTGGTGTGGGGGGGATAAAGGCGGCCGGGCGTGATTACGCCCACCGGACCCTCGCGTGCGCCGTGCCGACCTCCGTAGGGTGCCGCCCGCTTAACGGCACTTGCCCCAACAGTCTGTTGAGGCTCCATGGGCGTAAAGGGATCTTTGTCATCGTTGAACTCGGTCGGCGCTGCTGTACTCTTTGACAGCTGGGGCTGCTGCGGAATGTGTGGGCCCTGTGATGTGCGAAGCCTTCCATCATCGTCTGGGGGGTGTCCCACTATCGAGGCACCGCACGCGGGGACGACTGAAGCACTCGGGTGGGTGGGGGGGGGCCCTGTGTGCCTTATGAAAACAACGAAAACCTCCCAGCAGCAGCAGCAGCAGTTCATGAAGAATTGTACGGTTGTCCAATTGCAGCACCTCCTGGCACCGACTCGTGCCACTTAATGTACCGCCCAAGTTGACGGTGGACTTGTCGAGTTTTGTTAACGGCACTCGTTACGCACACAAAGCACTTGCCACGAATGGAGCGCACTGCCTTGTTGGTCTCGTCAGGGAGCACAGGCCGTCACGACAACCCCCGCTCATCCTCGCAGCGGCGGCAGCGGCTGGCGGCTTTCGGCTGCTCGCCGTCAAACAGAGGCGGCGGTCATCGCATCGCGCGGCGCTTTCAGACGCGCTTCTGGGGCCGTCTGGAACGCACTCTTCCTCCTTGCGATACGAGGGAGCCACGGGGAGCTGTGGCACTTTCTTTATAAATCTAAATCGTGAGCGGGAATCCAACTCGTGTCGCCGGAGTTCGTATGGCGCAGCGCGTTAACCACTGCGCCACCGCTCCCCACACCACGCCTCAGCCACACGTAGACAAAGGTCCCCCGTACAGCCGTCTGGAACGCCCTCTTCCTCCTTCCGATATGATTAAGACACCGGAGCTTTGCGCTTTTAAATCCCCCCCCGCCACCTCCGATTAGCGCGGTTGTCTACGTACGGTGCGAAAGAACTTCAACATACACAGGAAATAAATAAATAGTATCGTGCATACATACGTGCAGCTGTATATATATAGGTAGCCCAATACAATTACGAGAAATGACGTAGAAATGTAAATATTCTGCTTGCGCCCCCCCCCCACGCGCCCGTGTGTGTACGTATCATGCGGTGTTGTGTGAATGTGCTTGATTTGCAACTGTGAGTGTACAAGTGTAATGCATCCACCTCTCTTCATGTGACTTTCAACTATTGCCGCTATCGTTTTCCCACCCCCTCCCCCCCCCCCAGGGGGGGGGGGGTCGAGTTAACGTGCGATCGTTGTAATACCGTCTGCCTGCGTCACCTCCCCTGCAATTTCCCACCGTTGCGGTCCGTAGCTGTGGACTTGGACCCCAGTTGGAGGGGGTTCTCCGCTGCTCGCGTTCTTCCCCCCCCCCCCCCCCCCAGCGTTCAATTCTGACGTCTGCGCGTCGATACGTCTGTCCGGTAAACGTAGATACGGGGACGTCCGCGCGTATCGTGCGGGTGTGGGGGAGTGGTAACATCGCGATTTCACGCGCTGCGCCGTGAACCCCCCGGGGGCTGTGAAACCTGGTCATGGGTAAGATCGGAAACAATCCCGGACTTCCCCTTTGGTTGTACAGCCAATCCACTGCTGGATGAGGCCCTGGCCACACTGGTGGTCGTTTCGCCATACTTCACCACACTGGTCAGCGCGGGGGTTCATTGAGGGGGCACTCGGGACCGGTTCGGAGATCGCTCCGTCAATGACGTCAGCCGTGGCGGAGAATCGAATTCAGGTCGAGTGGGTTCGTCGCGCAGTGTGCTAACCGTTGCACCACCACTCGGTACCTCTCCTCCTCCACTCGGGTTGACTGTTGAGCCAGATGAGAACCCAAGAGTCTCATGAGCGAGAGTGACCCCAGGGGGGGGGGGGGGGGGGGTATTAGTCTGCCAGTAAAGGGGGAGATGTGGAGTCCCGCTTGAGTCATTTACGGGACATTTCAAAATTGGCCAAATTGGACAAATCGGAGGGTGACGCCTACACGCGACGGCTTCCTCTTGCGAACGACGTCACGGGGACCTTTGACGTCCACCGTAGCGCGACGTTTCGTCGCGCACCGTGCAGTATTAGCCAGGGCGGCCGCTGGATTCGAACCGCCGAAGCTCCACGTACGAGCGGCCGAGCTCCCGCCAGGCCATGTGGCACTGCCCCCCCCACCTCCCCGTTGTGAGAGCGCACCTGTAAACGTCGTTGGTGGGGAGACAAAGGTGTCTGGGCGCACAGGTACACATTTAAGGTCGCGCCACGGCAACACCGCCAACGCTGCCCGCCACCTGCGTCCATGCCAGCCTCAATGGGTGCTCGCTAACAGCTCTTACCCCAGCATTCTACGGGGGGGGGGGGGGGGGGGGCGAAACGGGGCATGTGTTTGTCTTTGTCCATCGCTTACCAGCGCACACATGTATTGCCTTTATCTCTCTCCCCGTGGTCGCGTGGATTTTTCTCTGAGGTCCTCCGGTTTCCCCCCTCCACATTTAGATTCGACATCACGCGTTCAGAGTATTTGGCTACTGCTATATATGCCCACACGATAAGCCCCCCTTCTTTGCGCTGTCATTTGCGTTT
The DNA here is from genome assembly GCA_014621495.2 of Entosphenus tridentatus. NCBI lineage: Eukaryota > Metazoa > Chordata > Hyperoartia > Petromyzontiformes > Petromyzontidae > Entosphenus > Entosphenus tridentatus. The sequence goes on from CM025627.2 coordinate 6,962,328, forward strand.
GCCAGGTCGCTTCTGTAAAAACGCTACATGGCTCGGTGGGACCTACCTGGCAAAATAAACACACACACACACAGGACTTTACGTCAGCAATAGCCCCGTCGCGGACGTACGCACGGCACCATCCACGCACGTACGCACGCACACGAACATTGGCGCTCGCGCGCCAAACGGACCAACGCATCCGACTGGCGATTATTTTTCTATTTCTGTGGCTTGAGGAAGAGCCGCCACCGTGGGGGGGGGGGGGGGCCTCGGGGGGCCCCCCCCCCCCCCCCGTGGGGGGGGGGGCATGTGTGTCGCGCAGCGCGGTTAAAGCCAAAAGGGGGGGGGGGGGGGGGTTGGTCAGACGGCGAGCGCTAATCCGCATTAAGTGCGCAATGCGGAGCAAACAAGTGTGACTGCGCGCGCGGCGAGCGATCGATCCGCTTGCCCCGTCGCGATTGGCCGTCGTAGCTCTGCGACGGCGCGTTAAACTAAAACTAAAACCACGTTTTTACTTTAGCAGGTAAGGCCCACTGAGCTATGCGGCTCTTTTTCACAAGCGATAGCCCGACGAAAGTGGCTTGTCACGTGGACATTTATAGCGGCCAAATATTCGAAACGTGTGATGTCGAGTCTTAATATGGAGGGAAAAACCGGAGGACTCGGAGAAAAATCCACGCGACCACGGGGAGAGGGACATGCAAACTCCAAATCTACAGCAGGCGCCAGGGTCGGGATCGAACCCACGACCTCGTGCAAACAAAGCGAGGTTGTTAACATTTCACCACCACAGCGCCGGGTTGGTGCAGGTCTCCCAAATGCCCCCCCCCCCTCTGCCTCTGTCGGTTGCGTGTAAAGTGGGGTAAAGTGTGGGTACTCCCACGTTTGCCATGGATGTCTGGCCAGCGTGAAAGAGTAGGCCGAATGCCACTCTAGACGGGAGCTCTAGAGCTCTCTAAAGAGTTACCCTCCAGTGGAGGCCATTTCTGCCAGCAGTGATGTGAGCACAGCAATTGCACGGCTGCGCCTTTACCCCTCACTGAGAATCTCGGTCACGATCATCTGCACGTGCTCCTATACACGTACACATCTCGACTGCGTACATCTTAAATAATGCAGTTAAAGGCTGCGTCGGTGCGATTTCAAATCAGATCTCACAAATGCCATGATTCTCCACCAGCAGTGACGTGAGCAAAACATTGCAGGGTTGCATCTTTATTTTATTATTTTATTTTATACCCACCCCAAAGTAGGACCGGTTGGTATAGCCCTTCAGCACCCCCACCAACGCTACCTGCGCCCCATGATTTTCGTTGGGTGGAAGTAATCGTGTGGGTTGTTGTCGGGAGCGTAGCGATTATCGCGCTGTGCTACGTACCCAGCCACCCGAGGTTCGATTCCCGGCTCGCGGCAACCAACACCCGTGACGATTTTCTGAACCGGTCCTGGGCCCCCCTCCGAGGTGGACTCAAAAGACTACCCGATGTGGTGTGTGACTTGCCACCGGGGAGACGAAGGCTGTCGGGGGCGTGGTGCTGGCCACCCACCCCCTCGTGTGCTGCGTCGGCCTTCATAGGTGCTGCTACTCGCGAATGGCACCTGCCCCAAACAGCCTGTGAACTCTAGATTTGAAGCTTTCGTGACTGCAAGGATTCATATTCTAAGGTTTTTTTCGGTAAAGTCACGTAGGGAAAAAAGTAAAATGAATAAAAGTAAAATAAAAAATAAATAAAAATCACGACGTTTCGGAGGCAACACAAGCTTCCGTCTTCAGGTGGAACCGTCACAGCACGATTGCTGTTACCAAAAAAAACCCAAGAATATGAAGCCTGCAAACTCTTTTAACCATTCCAAACCGATGACGTACACGTACGCTTTTTCTTCTGATTCCGTTTGGCGCCGGCGACGGCAGCCGGAGCGGTCGCGCCGCTACGGTTCGAGTAAAGCGAACGCCGTGCACGAGACTCGGGCGGTGACACGGGACCACCCGCCCCCTCCCCCCCACCATGTGACCCTGCAACTTGCTCGACGTCGTCGGAACGGCAAAGGGGAGGGCGGGGCGGGGTGGAGGGAGGGAGCGGTGTCGTTAAGGCTGCGGATTTTCATGCGTATCCTGGTGATCTTGTCTCCTCCCTGCTGCTCAGGCTGAGTGCGGCATGGACTACAGCCACAGCCCAGTGCCGGGCTCCCTGCCGGGGTACATGCACCTCCCCAACAGCCAGCCCATGGGCGGCGGGGGCGGCGGTGGAGCGCCAGCTTCGGTGCACTCGGTCCACAGCAGCCCCGCCATGCCTCCGCACCACTCCATGCACGTACGTACTCGCAAGAATGCGCGTGCGTGCGTACGTACGTATGCACGCGCGGTTACACTTCTGTCGCACCGCCGTCATGTACGTGGGCCAAACGTGCTCATCGGAGGTGCAGGGGGGGGGGAGAACGAAAAAAAAGCAGTTCTAAAGAAATTAGTTTGTCAATCCTAGGGGATTTAAAAGTGCATAGCTCCAAAGCGGCTCCCTAATATCGGCAGGAGGAAGAGCGTTCCAGACGGCCGCAGAAGCGCACCTGGAAGCGCGCGATGCGGTGACCGCTGCCGTTGTTCGATGATCAGAAGACAAAATTCGCCGCTGCTACGAGGATGACCGGAAGATTCTGCCCCGCCCCCACCCCCTCCGTGTGTCGCCTTTAACAGACTGTTGGGGCGAGTGCTGTTAGTGAGTAGCACCTATGAAGGCCGGCACGATAGGTGGGGGTATGTGGGGGAGGTGTGGCCAGCACCAATCCCCCGGTCGCCTTCTTGCCCAAGAAGACAGCCGAGCAGCTAAAGTGGAGGTGGCGGAGGCACAGGATGGGTTTGGACAGCGCCGTCGTTATCGGGGTCCACAGGCACCGGGGTTCACAGGTCGTAGGGGACGGGGAGGTGTGAGGGTGGCACCAGGCGCGATACCGATGCCGGTTCAGATAGCGCTCGCTCGCGTTGCGCTAACCGCTGCGCCACCGCTCACCCCGCCTCCACGGTACACCCACAGACACGTGCTTTTCAAAGGCATGCAGTGTGGGAGGGCACGCGGCGTGAGCCAGGTGGCGAGCGGTGCGGCTGGCCGGCTCCGTGAGATCTAAGTGCGCGTTGTAGGCGGTGGGGGCGACTCGTAGTGAGAGCCGTGTCCAGCTTGCGGCTGCACGAGGTGCTGGGGTTTTTGTTGTTTTAAATTGTCACAAAAAAAAAACATCGCGATCTTAAGATAAGGTTTGGTACCCTTTCGGGCAATTAAACCGAAGTTTTGTTAGGACGTGCTTTTGTGGCAAGACATGCTAGTATACGCGTTGCCCTTGAAACTGATTGGCCTGCTCTAGAGACAACCCTCATTTATGGCCTCGTCTCAAACAGGGTCAGAACGGAGAGCGCCAAAAGGCCACTTATTGCTCGGGTTGAACAGTGTGTACATGTGGTTAATACAGACTTGATTCCTTGCGTGAAATAGATCGATTTGGTGTTTGAACAGCTTCACACCTGAGAATAGGTTTTTCTCCTTTTTTCTGGCAACAAAACAGCTGTGTTAAAATGCTAAAACACCAAACTGAAACCTTTTACAAGGAATCACGTCTGCATTAACCACAATACTTGTGGTCAGAATGCAAAAAAAACGTACTCTGATAATATATGCATTGTCCTTGAAACTGATTGGTCCACACCAGAGACAGCTTTCTTTTGAGCCTTGTCTTAAACGGTGTTAGACCAGAGGACGCCAAAAGGCGTACAGCACTAAGACACAATGCACTATCAGAGTAATGAGAGCTCGGGGTTAGCAGCTACATCATGGGACCTCCTTTGCCAGTACTAAAATAGGTTTCAGTTTAGTGTTTTAACATCTTAACACCTGTTTTATTGCCAGAAATCCTCAAACCTGTTGTTATTTTTCATACTTTGATACTGACAAAACGGTCCCATACTCATGGTCTTATTGCGTATATTTCCAAACTTGGAAAATGTGTTCCACTCACAAGCGTCAGGAAGGCACGGCTGCTATACACAGACGCCTTGCGTGCATATCACGTGACCACCACATCGGTGTTTAGTTTGTTGTCCTTCCCCCGCACCTCCGATTAGTATGGCTGGCTACGTACGGTGCGAAAGAAGTTCAACATACATACATCACGCACGCATTTTGCCTTTGTGATGGGTGGATGAGAATCTCATAATTTTGAGGAAGTGTTGGCATTTGTATGGATAGTATCACACCTGAAAAGTTTGAAGGATGAGTTGGGGTCGGTCCTCTCAGCTGAAGGTGTAATGCAATGAAATACAACGTGGATTTCAGAATCGGAATCAGTACTGGAAGAATCCCACGAGCAATAAAGCTCTTTTTCGCAGATCTCCCGTCGGGGCACGGGGTCATAACGTTATGACGGACAGTAAAAAACAAAACACGATCGGAGTGCAAAGTAGAGAAAAGGTAAACACTTAGACAGCGGCTGAATGCGACCACATCTCAAGATGCGGCACAGACACTGAACCC
>CM025627.2:6999504-7013708 GCA_014621495.2 Entosphenus tridentatus
CCCCCCCCCCCCCTCTGAAAATGAGTGAAGAACGCTGCGGTGCAGGATAGTGTGGGAATACGGTGAGCACCACCGGATTTGCAATCCGGACGTCGCCGGTTGGATTCGATCTGCCCGCTTGGCGGTGAAAGCAGTCGGCAAAGTTGCTCGAATCCGCACCGCGGTTAAATCCACCGGCAGGTCGCGTGCGGCGGTTGGGGTGAAGTGTGGGTGCACTCCCACCTCTGCCAAGACGCCTGGAAGAGTAGGCCAAATACCCTATGGAGGAGTTCCCTTGACACGCCTTCGGAGCCAGCAGCGGCGTGATCAAACAATGTCGGGGCTGCACCTCTACCACGAATGTGTATTTATTTATTTGTTCACAATCGTGACGCGTACATCGGGGTGGAGTTTTTATTGCTCGGATCATTGCACATGCTGCGCTAAATGAGCACCGCGCAGCCGTCTGGAATGCTCTTTCTTCCAACATCACGAAGCCACTGGGAGCTATGGACCCTTAAATCATCTACATTGAAAACTCATTTCATTTAAACTGCTTATTGTGTTTTAGCTTGTTGTCCTCCCCCCCCCACACCTTCGATCAGCGTGGTTTGACCACATACAGTGCGAAAGAATGTCAACGTACCTGCGCATATACACACAAATGACCCGAGCAAGGAGGGATCACAGAACTACTTCTGAGCCGCACGACGTGTGGACGAGGCCTCCATCCGTCAGCGGATTTGACAAGGATGGGGGGGGGGGGGCACACAAAGTGCGTGTATATGCGCTTGGCCGAATCGTCTCCAAAGCGTCGAACTTCACAAACGCTCGTCATCTTTTTGCACCTCCGATGAACGCGGTTGGCCACGCGCGGTACGAAAGGAGTTGAACTGCGCGTACGTACGAACGTGCGTCTTGGGAGTTGAGACGAATTCGATTGGCCGATTTGTAATTTCGCCGCCGCCTCATAATTAATTACGCACGGACTCCGCAGGGAGGGGAGCACGGCGGATCATTTCCAAGTGCATCTGTGCATCATCATCATCATCTCCACCGCCGCTTGGCGTTCACGAATGCGGACCCCCTCGGGGGGGTGCTGGGGGTGGGGGTGGTGGGGGGTGGTGGGGGGACGGGGGGGGGGGACGGTGGGGGGAACCCCCTCGCCATCGCCGCTGCCGCAACTCCGCGCCGTTAACCACAAACAAATGTCCAGGGCACCGTTCCGCCGCAGCAGCGTTACGCAGCGCCGCTGGTAATTATTCGTACGAGCAATTTTATCCCGGCGAAGTTAACGCCGCGCCTCTCTCTCCCCTGGCGTCACCGCCACGGACAGGATGCCAAAACACCGATTTCCTGCACGGCTGCTGTTCAAGTCTGAAGAACGAATGGGTTATCAAGACAATGTATGCCTCCAGCTTGCTGGCTGGGCTCCTTGGCACCACCACACCCAACAGGAAACGCTGTTGCTCGTGGCTGCCGCGGGGGCCGTTGCCACCGAAGCTAGCTGGGTAACTGGCTGCACGGGCTTTTATTTCGAGCAGCAAACGAACGCTGAAGAGTTGAGTTGAAACGGCGGAAGAAGACGTTCGGAAGACGTCTAATTATAATAATGATGAATATTTATGATATTAATTAGCGATAGCCACACTGAAGAGGTGGTAGTAACGAATACAGGGAGACGGGCCACGGCTCATTCAACATCGCGCTTCAACTTTGCCACTTGTGCTCTGATTAAATGTGTTTCTTTCGCCACAATATTCTTCAAATCCGAGAGAATACAATAACAAAAAAACCCAACCTCGATATTAAATATTGTCCTGCCATTTTATTATTCCATTAAACAACTTCTAATTTTCTTGAACGTCGTCGTTGTCGTGCAACAACGACGTTTCCTCTCCTCGTAACGACACAGAAACTATCGGTGTTTTACCCTCTGTGTATGTGTGTGTATACATACTGTGTGTGTAATGTACAAATCTGCATTAACCGTACCGTGTGTATATACGCGCACGGTGTGGCTAATGCAGACTTTATCCCTTGCAAAAGGGATCCATTCGTGTTTAAACATCTTAACGCCTCCTGTTTTATTTCCAGAAAGGTTAAAACCTGTTCTTATTTCTCATACTTTGATACTGGCAAAAAAGGCATCTCATGATATAGCCGCTCACCCCGAGCTATAAACGCTCTGACACTGGTAGTGAGACTCTGGTGAGACTGGTGTAAGCCATATGCTAGCAGAGCATGTTTGCTTGCATGCTCACCACAAGACGCGAGTGGTTAATGCAGTACTTTATTCCTTGCACACGGGTATCTCTTTCGTGTTTGAACATCTTAATGCCTTCTGTTTTATTGCCAGAAAGGATAAAAACCCATGATTACTTATCATACGATGGAGTGCGGCGTTGACGCATCGGGTTCGCGCACCGAGTTACGACGACGCTGCCAACCCGCCTTCCATCGCCCGACGCGGCTAACATCGGTGGCGAGTGATGTTGGAGAAATGTTCTCGAGAGGGGACACCCGCCGTCTCGGCAAGCTGGCGTGGCGCGAGGCACGGCCGAGACGGTAGCGCCGCGCGGCGTTGAGATGACGGAGTGGGATAATATTCGCGGTGAGGGGTCGACGCTCGCCACCCCCCCCCCCCATCGTGAACTCGGCCTCCCCTCCGTTCTAAAAATTATTTCGTCTCGTTTTTTGTTTTTGTTGTTGTTGTTGTTTTTCAAGGCGGAACGATAAAAAATGTCACTCAAGTCGATGAATTGACAACGTCGACAATATCGTTCGCTATTTACACCCGATGAATTCTTGCCCACCGGGGTTTTCAATTCACTTCAGTGCAATGTTGCTGAGCCAAGCGATGGCCCCTTCACATTCATTACCGTGCATCGGTTAGAATGGGTGGGGGCAGGGCCTGGTGGGGGAGGTGGGGAGCGGTGGTGCTGCGGTTAGCGTGCCGAAGCTGCGATCCCGGGAAACCCATCTCCATTTCCCCCACGTGGATCAAACAAATCACTGGAGATGCCAGTATATGGCAGCAAGAGCAGTTCACGTGGACGCTGTCATAAGAGGTCATACGTTTGGCGCAACGGGTCCTTCAACTGACTATGCGCGATCAATGAATGAATACTTTGGTTGGGGGGGGGGGGAGATACGTCTTGATCCAGTGTTGGATTTTGAGCGAAGCGCTCTGAGCGAGACGTAGGCACGTCATGACGGAACGGGTCGCGGCGTTAGCCGTACGACCCCCCCCACTCACTTAACCCCCTGTCCCCTGCGGCAACATGCGCGATGCGGCATGGTACGATGATCCGCGTCGGCCCTAGGAGGACGCGTGCAAAGCCGAGGACACGTGGAACTCTCTCAACCCGGGTGGATGGGTAGGGCAGGGCCCCTCAGCCCATCATCCTTTGCGGGCACGGCCGTCAGAGCTGATAAATTGCAGGAAATTGTTTTGGCAAAGCCTCGGCCGTTGCCCGAAATCCCCTCCTGTCGCTCGCCAAATACGACCCCCCGCACCGAGGGGTGTCATGGAGATCCCCGCGGGGTGATACCAGCCTGTGGCGGATTTCACTGCGGGCGCTTTTAGGGTTCTAGCTGGACCCAAAGAGTGACCAACGGAGAATTATGCAAAAAAAGGTTGCGCGCACGAGAACACAAACCTGATGATGCAGGCAATGTTGAGAATGAAACTGGGCACTATATGTGGGATGGACAAGTACAGGGAAATTAAAAGTGTTGTTGTTCGGGAAAAATGGAAGGAACCGGAAAGAGAGGAAGACCCAACGGAGAATGGCTTGACAATGGCGACATCGTCAGAGATTGGTGCCAGAAAGATGTGGCCCTCAACTTGAGCATATCGGCACCGCGAGACAGACGAAAGTGGAAACAAAGGATACAATGTAGCGGTGGACACCCTCCGGTGCTCTCTGCCCATAGAGCGTGAGGACGATGAAGGATGATGACCCGGGTTCAACGCCGCCGCCCCGCGGCGTCGCCAGCGGTCGGCGCCGTCGGTTCGCCTACGAAGCCTCGGCGACTCGTGGTCGGTGAGCAGGCCACGGACACCGGTGGAGATACTCCGTTACGGTCCTGGGCCTCCCCTAGGTCGACTCGGCCTCGAATGAGTACCTGGTGCAGTAAACATCGCCACTGGGGGAGACAAAGGCACCCGGGCGTGGTGCTGGACAATCCGTTCCCTGGTGTGCCGTGCCGGTATTCGTAGGTTTTGCTCGCTAACAGCTCTTGCCCCAACAGTCTGTTAAGGCTATACGGGGGTCCTTTGTCTCTGTTTTGTGTGTGTGTTGTAGTGGGTTTTCACACCGTGCTATGTGACCAGTGACCTCTGAATGATTGCCAGCAATAGCGAACATCAGTGGCAAGTGTCATCGCAACCAGACCTAACCTCACCTAGGATGACTCGGCCTTAAATAAACACCTGCTGCAGTGTGCGAGTGAACATTGGCCACCACCCCCTCTGTGTGTCACGCAGGCCCGTAATAGGTGCTCGCTAACAGCACTCGCCCCAATAGTCATCGGAATGGGGGAAAGGGTTTAAAGCCTCCTCCGTCGTCACGCGTGCCTCTCGGTAGTTTACGCGCCCCTGCGTTGCGTTCCAACGAGAACCCTGAGGTCCCTCCTCTGACTCTCCACCCGCAGGACATAGCTCGAGTCCACGAGTGATCTTGGTGCGTTTACTTGGACCAAGGGCACTCTTTGCCTTAGGCTGCAAGGGAGTCCTGGTCCGGTCGGGATCTTCCAAGTCCGGGCCTAAAGTCATTCCTCTTTCAAAAGAGACCCACCGATTCACGCACAGACCCATCGACTCATAGGTACCCATAGACTCGCAGAGAGGCGGACAGACTCACGCAGAGACCCATACACTCACAGACACCCAGAGATTCATACAGAGGCCAATACACTCACAGATAACCATAGACTAACAAAGAGACCCACAGATTCACACAGAGATCCATAGACTCAGAGAGAGACCCATAGACTCATCGAGAGCCCCATAGACTCACACACAGACACATATATTGACACAGAGACCCACCGACTCACAGATTAGAGGGGCTATGGTATAGGGCAGGAGTGGAGGGAGGGAGAGAGAGAGAGAGGGTGAGACAGGAGGGTGCGGGGGAGCGAGATGTGAGGAGAGTGGATGAGGCCGAGGGATTGTGACTCGGGGCTTGAGAAGAAGTGAAAATGGGAAACAGAATTTTGAAGAGAAATAATTACGGACAGTTGTACACAACTCTATGGAGGGGAACACAATTATTGCATGTTTTTTTTCTTTACAGATGGTAACAATTTTAATCTTCAAAACGGTATTATTATTATTTTCTGAATTCGCTACGGGGGCCGAATTACAAAAGTACAACATAGAACGGGGGGGGGGGGGGGGGGCCAGATCACGTAGCAACTGCGCGAACGGAGCGACGGCCAAGCGTTGTTTACACGCGCGCTCGAGTCGAACCGTGGCAAAGCGCCGCGGCACGAGAGGTCACACCGCCCTCCCGTCCGGGCAGACGTGCCCGCGGTCGTAGAGATTAAGGCATTCTCATACGCGGATGACGAAAGTGTGCACCGGGGCGGCTGCTCAGAGCGGCAACGGAACGCGCCTCCGCAAGGCTCCCGCGGCAGCCGAATGGACTCGTCCCTCCGGTCCTCAGGGTTTTGGGCCCCAGGAGCACGAGGGCATGGCCCATGCAGAACAGGACCAGGGACACCAGGGCATGGCTCATGCAGAACAGGACTAGGGGACAGGAGGGCATGGCCCATGCAGAACAGGACTAGGGGACACCAGGGCATGGCTCATGCAGAACAGGACCAGGGACACCAGGGCATGGCCCATGCAGAACAGGACTAGGGACACCAGGGCATGGCTCATGCAGAACAGGACTAGGGGACAGGAGGGCATGGCTCATGCAGAACAGGACTAGGGGACAGGAGGGCATGGCCCATGCAGCACAGAACCAGAGGCACCAGGGCATGGCCCATGCAGAACAGGCCCAGCGGTAGAGACGTATGTATGTTGTATTTGTTTACGTTGAACTTATTTTGCACCGTATGTATCGAACCATGCTAATCGGAGATGAACTTCTAGCGTTGTTCACGAGCACGCGAGGAGGTGTGGGTGGGTTGGCCAACAACACGCCAGGCCGCCTCTGGCTCAGATATTCGTCAACTGTAATTGGTCGTGAGCTGCAATCAAACTCCGGTCGTCGGGGTTTTGCCGCGCGGTTCGCGCGGCAAAACCCTCGCATCATCATCATTATTATTAGAACGGAGTGTTCCATAAACCTCAACGTATACAATCAACTCAGAATGTTGGCAAGCGTTGCTGTTATTCGGAGTGTAAAACACGCAGCAGAGAAGGGGGGGGGGTATTGCCTGACGCGTGAGCCTCGTAATGTTTGACGCCGCCGTGAACCTGCACGCGGTGAGGACGCGCGTCGATTAAAAATAACCACGCTGGGGTTTTTTTTTGTACCGGCGCAGCTGGGAGAGAAATATCCGGGAATGTTCCGTCCGGCTTCTGCCATGCTTCAGAAACATATACGAGAGAGACCGGTGACTTTTATTTAATTTTGACTCCTTCCAGTGCATGTGTATTTATATATTTACACATTTCGCCTCGCGGTAGTGTAGCGGTTAGCGCACTGCGCTAGAAACCCGACGACCTGAGCTCCGATTTCCCGCTCACGGCCAACACCAGTGACGATTATCTGAATTGGTCCCGGACCTCCCCTAGGTCGACTCAGCCTCAAATGAGTAACTGATGCGGTGTGTAAACATCGCTACTGGAGAGACAAAGGCAGCCGGGCGTGGTGCTGGCCACCCACCCCCTCGTGTGCCGTGCCAGTAAAACCACCTACTCCAATCAGCGTGGTGATGCATGGTAAAACCACCCACACCGCTCAGCGTGGTGATGCATGGTAAAACCACCCACACCGCTCAGTGTGGTGAAGCATGGTAAAACCACCCCCATGAGCGGCACGGGATGTGGGAAGCCTCAATTGACAGAGCGCTGTAAATTAGTTTAACGCGTTATCATTTTATTACAGTTAACAACTCTCAGGCATGACTTAATGAAGCCGACAGGGTTGTAAGTATCATTTTGTAATGGCTTCATTACCTCTTTTTCTCATAACTTACCCGTCTGTCCGCCTCGCAAGGACAGATGCACGGAAGCAATACACAACCGAGTTATATAAAACACAAGAATAATAATTATTCATCGCCATCGTCATTATCGGCCGTGATTGATCCACTGCTGGATGAAGGCCTCCCCACCACGCCGCCTGTCGCCTCTCCACACCCCCCCTTCCCCCCGATGCGACAATCCACCCCGGCGGGCTGATTTCATCGCTCCATCTCCTCCGCGGACGTATTTCCCCATCGTCCGTCGTCACCCCTTCTCCGAGGCCGTGGCGGGCGGCGCGTCCTGCCCAAGCCCACAGTTGCGAAGCGACTGCTTTCGTTGAGAAAAGTAAAGAAATAAATGTTGTCTGCTTATAACCGTATTCTCCGGATCATCCGTTTTAACCTTGGAGCCACTGGCTCATGCTCACCCTGAAGAGCCGTCCATCATTCAAGCAACTGTGTGTCACAATCACCTATTTTAGTTACTCGCTCCCCGCCCCCGCGAGGCATTTCATGCATAGATGGTCCGTTATTTGTTTTTCGATTTTATTGATTTGCTCATTTAAGCTTGGGATGATCTTTGCCCATGACAAAGATGAACAAAGCATCGTCCACAACGCTCTTCTGGCATACAGTGGCAGCATCAGCAATGATGGTTCAGGTGTTCGATGCCGATGTCGAGGTCTGCTGCTGCTGCTCGCCACCACGACGAGAGGGCTTCAGTAGAGAGACTGAGAGTTCGTGTCGTGTCGCTCTTCCTCCTCCTCCGTTGAAGCAGCGCAGACCACCACAGTGGGTTCACTGTGCGGTCCGTAGCTGCCGGGTTTGCTTGGCCACGGTTCCATCGATGTGGCTCGCATCCTGAATGTAGCTCTATGAGTCTCTGTGTGTCCCTATGAGTGTCTGTGTGTCTATGAGTTTATTACGCGGTCCATAGCTTGGGTTGCAGGGCCAGAGTCTCGCTCCTGTGGTTTGTGTCTCGAATTTACCTCCACGAGGTCTCCATGTGTATCTATGGGTTCGGAGCTCATCGGATTCCTCCAGTCTAAATAAAGATTCTGATTCCGATACGGTCCACAGTTTGGGTCACGTGGCCACAATCGCGTCACTCTGGCTTGTCTTGAGTTTTCCATTTATGAAGGGTCACTCGCAACCCCCCACACCTCCCCCCATGAATTTTACAGAAAAATGATTGGGTGTCCATCGTAAAATCAAGCAGGTATGCGCACGTCTTGACAGATTCGTTTATAATAAACCAGTGGCACGGGGCCACAAATTGTGGGCGTGCGTCTGGACTTGCCTGGAGCGTCGAATAATAACAACAACAACAACAACGATGATGATGATCATCATCACAATCCCGAGGGATATGGCAAAAACAACAAATGAGGGCAGCGAAACCCGCAAGGCGACGCGGGGGCACAACGCCGCTCCTCTCGCCACCCCACGGGCCCTGGCCACGGTTGTTGTTAATTCTTGAAAAGTTTGCCCTGGGGGTCAGTGCGGGCCACACAGCGTCACGGTCCCCCCACCCACCCCCACGTGGGTTACAAGGCTGCCTGGGGATGTGAGTCACAGCCGAGAAAGGCCCAAGGCATCATCGTCATCACCACCACCACCATCATCATCATCCCTGGACACTGAGCTCAACACATGGAGCTGCTTTCGGAAAGTGAGCGCGGGTGGAAGGAAGGGGGGTTGGGGAAATATAACCACCATCACCGCCACCGCCACCACCACCCCCACTGCGATTGACGACGCTGCTGGGAAACGGTTCACGTTGTTGTTATTGAGCGACTTGTGAAAATACAAAACGCACACGCCACGCACCACACAAAGACAAAGGTCCCCCCGTGTAGCCTGTGCAGACTGTCGGGGCAAGTGCTGTTAGCGAGTAAGCCACCTATGAAGGCCGGCAACGACACACGAGGGGGTGGGTAGCCAGCACCACGCCCGGCCGCCTTTGTCTCCCGAGTGGTGATATTTCGTACATTGCACCAAGTACTCATTTGAGGCTGAGTCCACCTAGGGGGAGGCCCAGGACCTGTTCAGATAATTGTCACCGGTGTTGGCCGTGAGCGGGAATCGAACTCGGGTCGCCAGGTTCGTAGCGCAGCGCGCTAACAACTACAACTACCGCTCCCGAAAGCGTGCACACCACCCACAAAGACAACCCCCCCCCTCCCCCGTATAGCCTTAACAGACTGTTGGGGCAAGTGCTGTCGGAGAGCATCCCACGCGCGCACACGCGCGCGCGCGCAGGCTGCCCTCCACCCATGCGTGGCGGTGACTTCATGGCTTGGCCACCTGTGCACACAGCGACGCTTGTAACGCCGCCGGCGCGTGTATCTGTCTGTCCGCGTGTGTGTGTTGGGGGGGGGGGGCTTAACGTTTAACGTCTCATTTTCATTTCTTGGGGTTACGCGACGCGGCCCCCCCCCCTCTTCTCTCCACCCCCCCCCCCACCCCGTCGTGAGAGCGGGGGGGTGGGGGGTTGTTGCTTTGCCCCGCCGGCCGAGGGTTGTGGATTTTATTTTAAAAAAGTTGGGGCCCATCGACGGACGAAGTTGTGGGTCTACGACGACTGTCAATGAGTGTGCGGTGTGGGGAGCGGTGGCGCAGCGGTTAGCGCGTTGCGCTACGAACCCCGCAGACCCGAGTTCGATTCCCGCTCGCGGCCAACGCCAGTGACGATTATTTGAACCGGTCTTGGGCCTCCCCCAGGTCGACTCGGCCTCAAATGAGTACCCGGTGCAGTGCGCAAAACATCGCCACTGGGGGGAGACAGAGGCGGCCGGGCGTGGTGCTGGCCACGCCACCCCCTCGCGTGCCGTTCCTCCCTTCGTAGGTGCCCGCTAACAGCACTTGTCCCAACAGTCTGTTAAGGCTACACGGGGGGATCTCTGTAGAGGGTGCGCCTCCACGTAACACCGACGGCAACGGAGAGTTGGGAAGAAGGAACGTGGGGTTTAAACCCCACGGGGTGCACGGCAAACCTGCGGCGGCTCCGGAAGCCGCGTGCTTCCTCGTGAGACGTTATTCACGAAGGACCACCGCCGTCTCGTATTCAACACCACGGTGCATTGGGGGAATCTTGAAATATCGACTTTTTTTTACCGAAGTTTAATCAAACCAACGACAACCCCGAGAGCGAAACATAGCGGCACCGATGCTCGATGCGGAGGAGGAGGATGTTTGTCACCGGCGTGCGTCTGCGTAACCTGCTGCGACGTACGAAATCGGAAACCGCGGGCACGCGCGAAAGGGGCGTCGTAGTAGCGAGATGTTGACTCCCTCGCCGGGTATGCAGGAGGTCGTGGGTGGGTTCGATCCAGACCCTGATGCCTGTGTGTGTGTGTCTCTCGCTCTCTCCCCCCGTGGTTGCGTGGATTTTTATCCGGGTCCTCCCGTTTTTTTATCTTCAACGTTTAGAAAGGACGTGCGTTCAGAGTATGTGGCTGCTATGAATTTCCACACGATGATAAACCGCTTCACTGAGCTATCATTTGTGCGCCAGGTCGCTTCTGAAAAAGAGATACCTGGTCCAAACAATAATTTTTGTTTAATATATATTTTTAGGTCACGATGGGTTTTCTCTTCGTTCACAAATTCGATTTTGGAGTCGCGGCCCTCCGGACGAAAGCGCCCTTGAGTAAATCGAGAGTGCGGCTTTTTTTTCTTCTTTCCTTCTTCTTTCCTTCACGAACGAAAAATATGAACGTCCGACAACGGGAGGGATGCGCAAACGTGGCGCCGCTAACGGAGCACGCGATCGGCCGGCGAGTCGACGGGAAACGGGTTCACCGCGTGTCAATCTCCCACGTGCAACGCTGCCCGATGATGGTGGTGGTGGTGGGGAGTGGTGGTGCAGCGGTTAGCGATACGCCGCTCTAAGTCGTGGTGGTGGTGGTGGGGAGCGGTGGTGCAGCAGTGAGCCCTCTGTCACTCGAAATTGTGGTGGTAAACATCGCCACTGGGGGGAGACAAAGGCGGTCGTGCGTAGTGCTGGTTGTTCCTGCGATGTCATGACATCCGTTTAAGAAGCCGGAATGAACAGGAGTCGCAGTTATTCGAAAGCTTCTGGAACTTTCCCTGATGATACGTGAGAAGGCTCCGAGCGATAAAACGTCGAATCGCATTGCCAAATTTGGCGGTGAGAGAAATAGGTCCCTTCGGTCACCAGTGAGTGACCCAAAGCGATCGTAATTGTACGCGTTAGACCACAGGCAGCGGGGTCGGCAACCGAAATAACAAGGAGAGATATTTCGCTCGAATTCGGTCAAAAAAAAAGAACCCTCAACATTTCAAGTGCCGCCCTGCATGTGAACCACGTCACAAAGAGGTCCTTAAAGAGCCAGCATGATGCCGACCCCCCCCTTACCCCCTGTGCTAGAGACACTTGAATATGGGAGAGTTTCGTTTGCCTTTTGTCCGTCGGATGGTGGGGAGGGCCTTACCACGAAAAAATGTGGCTGGATCATCGTTCGTCAAGGGCCTGATTTCTCACTCGATATTGTCTGGGCCACCAGTAGACTGGCGCCTGATGTATATTTGGAGTTTGCGTGTCTTTCTCTCTTTCTCTCTCTCTCTCCCAGTGGTCGCGTGGATTTTTCTCCGGGTACTCCCGTTTTCCCCCTCCACATTTCGAATCAACATCGCGCGTTTAGATTATTTTTGGTAACCCTCAAAGTCCACACGATAAGCCGCTTTGTTGAACCGCCATTTGTGGCCAGGTCGCTTCTGAGAAAGTGCTCGAGAGCGCAGTGGGCCTTACCTGGTAAAATACAAAAGAATAGATTATCCCGGAGTAGGTCGCACGTGACTATCAGCCACAGCCATAGCGAGAGGTCAACTGAATGTGCTGTGCAGGGTGCTAAGATAGTTTCCATGTCACTGATCCAGACAGAACCTGCTGAAATTTAGGCCTTGCTCTGTGGCTTGAGAGTTTTTGGCGCTTCACGTTCGATCGTTCAACAAAATACACCCAAATTCTGAGACAATTCTGACCACTGCTCCCCCTAGTGGGCATCTGGGGTTGGAAGCTTCCAATCAAATGACGAGGCAGAGAGGTCTCATGACTATACGGTTGCTTAAGTTCAGCCGACAGGAAACATTTTGGGTACCTGGCACACCGCAGCCAGTGTGCCTAGTCACGTGCCACCCACTGCAGTCTTAAAAGCGGCCTGGAACATATTTCGTGATGTCTGAACCGGTCCTGGTCCCCCCACCCCCCCCGTTCGCCAACCTGCGCACTGACGAGCGTGGTGAAGTATGACTAAAACTTGGCATGTTTTTACGTACGCTGGCAACGCTGGCAACCCTGGCACGCTGGCGTAGTGGTGTAGGAGTGTGTTGGTGACTAACTCGCTGCGCTACGAACGCTACGGCCCGAGTTGTATTCGCGGTTGTACGCTGTTATCGGCAGCCAGTGGCATCTGAACCGTTCCTGAGTGCTGCACAATTGCGCTATCCTGCACTGACCAGCGTGGTGAAGTATGGTCAAACAACACGCTACCGTGGCCGACACGGCATGGAGAGGCTTTCAACCACCAGTGGATTGATGTCGAGTTATAAAATGGCGTAGTTATTAAATATCCTAAGTGTTATATAAACGTACGTTTTATAGATCGCTATTTCAACCAGATGAGAGCCCATTAATTCTACAATTCTCCTATAAATACACAGACAAAGATCCCCCATATAGCCTTTGACAGACTGTTTGGGGAAAGTCCGGTTAGCGCCTATGAAGGCCGGCACGGCACACAAGGGGGTTGGTGGCCAGCCAAATTTGTCTCCCGAGTGGCGATGTTTACACATCTCGCAACAGGTACTCATTTGAGGCTGAGTCGACCTAGGGGAGGTCCAGGACCGATTCGGATCATTGTCACTGGGTGTTGGCCATGAGCGGGAATCGAACTCGGTTCACCGGGTTTGTAGCACTGTGCGCTAACCGCTAAACGACCACACACACACGCGCGCGCGCACATATTGGTGCGTCCCAGATTTAGCAAGTGTAATTTCACAAGTTTCATAAGCAAGATAAATTAAAATTACGGCGGTCTTTTATGTCCCCGGAAAGGAAATGCAACTTTTTCTGTGTTTTGCATGTAAAATATCAAAACGGTAAATAGAACATTTAAACGGCACACTTAAACGCACCGACAGCGGCCGTATAAAATTGTTAAGCGCGCGAATAATGAAACATTTAAGATACGTCAACGTAAAAAAAAATTTCCCCATCGGCCGATGCGTGTCGCGAGAGCGCGCTTTTGAACGTTTAACAGCCCTCTTCTCCGTGTTTACGCGTTCGTAACAGAAGGGGTTGCCGTTGGTTCTGCCGCACGACAAATTAACTCCGGGGTTTCGTACCGAATAAAACCTCTCCAGCTAATTGGACGAACCTGGCCCCGTGTACAATGCACCTCAACGGATTCCATTTCCACGTGAAAAAGGGGCAAATGTGGCAAGACACTCCACACTCGAGCAGCGCATGGCACCAAATTGGTTTATTGTTGAGCGTCCGTACGCTAATGTGCGTGCGCAAATTTTTTTTTGCTGATTGCAAAGAAATAAATCTATTTTTATATATTTTTATTATTTTGCTGCCGTAAATAATCCAAATGATGGTGCCACTTTGTTGAGCTATCATTTGTGGCGAGGCCGCTTCTGAAAAAGAAGCGAACACGTCAGTGGGCTTTGCTTGGTAGGATGGGGATGGTTTCGTGTTGTATTTGTGTGTGTTTGGGTGATTTGTTTACTGTAGTAATAGGTTTTTCCCCTTTCAACTGGTACAAAAACTGACACCTTTATACAAGGCATCATGTTTGCAATAACCACAACACAAGCCGTCAAAATGCAAACAAAAATAAACAACTCTGATAATGATAATGATATGCACTGTCCTTGAAGTTGATTGGTCCTCACCCTCCACATTCATAATCGACATCACACGTTTAGAGCATTTTGCTGCTATAAATGTCCACGTTGATAAGCCGCTTCGTTGAGCTATCATTCGTGTCCGGGTCGCTTCTGAAAGAGAGCTACGCAGCTCAAGTGCGCCTTCCCTGCTGAAATAA
>CM025627.2:7018708-7031537 GCA_014621495.2 Entosphenus tridentatus
ACTCACTCACGCAGGAACTCACTTATGTAGTCACCCACGCACTCATTCACTCAGCCGCTCACTCACGCAGTCACTCACCAACCCACCCACTCACACAGTCACTCACCAACTCACTCACTCAAGCAGTCACTCACTTATGTAGTCACCCACGCACTCATTCACTCAGACGCTCACTCACGCAGTCACTCACCAACTCACCCACTCACGCAGTCACTCGCTCAGCCACCCACTCAATCACGCAGTCACTCACTCACGCAGTCACGCACTCATTCACTCGGCCACCCACTTACACAGTCCCCACTCAGCAACCCACTCACCAACCCGCTCACTAACGCAGTCACTCATGCACTCATCCAAGCATTCACTTACTCACGCAGTCACTCACTTATGCAGTCACTCAGGCAGTCACTCACTTATGCAGTCACTCAGGCACTCATTCACTCAGCCGCTCACTCACGCAGTCACTCACCAACTCACCCACCCACGCAGTCACTCACGCAGTCACTCACTTATGCAGTCACTCACGCACTTATTCACTCAGCTGCTCACTCACCAACTCACCCACTCACGCAGTCACTCGCTCACCAACCCACCCACTCACGCAGTCACTCACCAACTCACTCACACAGTCACTCACTTATGTAGTCACCCACGCACTCATCCACTCAGCCGCTCACTCACCAACTCACCCACCAACTCACCCACGCACGCAGTCACTCAGTCACTCACTCACGCAGCCGCCCACTCAATCACGCAGTCGCCCACTCGCCCACCCACCCGCTCACGCTCCGAGTGCTGCAACAACAACAACGACAACGCCGGTGTGTTGAGAGCCCTGCCAAAGTGGTACCACGTGTTGCCGAGCCCTTTGGGGGGGGTGGGGTGGGGGGCTCGGCACGACGAGGGCCGTTGGCTGTGCGCCGAGCTGGCCACACTGGCGAGATAACCCGTAAAGGGAAATGTCAAATTGTAAATGTTGTGGCTTGGCTCTCCAACAACACACCCCGATGCGCTGGACTAGTGACGAATTGGCCACGTTCTGTTGACGTGACAACCCTCACTAGTTGGCTGTGTCGAGTGGTGGCGGGTTTAACGACACGTTTATATATTTACGCGAACTAACCCCCCCCAAAAAACATATTATGGATGATATTGGTCGCGAAATCCTACTACGTGTTAAATTGAGATAAGCCGCTTGGTTTGTGGATGGGATCGGTTATTATGGCTTGGAGACGCTACGGGTTGGCGGTGTTGCTCCAGGGTTCTTAACATCCTCGATGTTACGACCGCCAGAGTAAGACCAAGCGAAGCCAAGGGGGGGGGGGGGGGGTCGGTTTGGCGTGTATGTGTGTGTGTGATTGGCAGCTCGCTAACAGCACTTTCCTCATCAGTCTGTTAAAGGCTATTGGGGGGGGGGAGGGGTCTTTGTATTTGGGAGCTGTAGTCTGTTTGGGGCTTAGCGCGCCGCGCTACGAACCCGGCGACCCGAGTTCGATTTCCGCTCACGGCACAAAACTTGCGACGTTTATCTGAACCGGTCCTGGGCCTACCGTAGGTCAACTCGGCCTCGACTGAGTACCTGGGGTGGAGTGTCCAAAAAATCGCCACTGGGGAGACAAAGGCGGGCGGGCGTGCGTGCGTCTGGACACCCACCCCCTCGTGCACCGGTGCCTATCTTAATCAGTGCTACTCTCTAACAGCACTTGCCCTAACAGTCTGTTGAAGGCTATACAGGGGATCTTTGTCTTTTGACCCATCTCCCTCTGCTGTCGTTGAGCTGTAAGTGCGAACAAAAGGACGTGGAAGGCCAACCTGCTCGGAGTTTCTGCCTGCCGAGGAGCCCTTTAAAAATAAATACCTCCTTAGCTCGACGGGCTTTTGTTGTTGTTGTTGCCGCCAGGTAAGGCTCCGCTGACCATCGTAGCTATTATTCAGAAGCGACCTGGCCACGAACGATAGCCCAACGAAAGGGGAAAACCGGACAGGGAGGACCCGGAGAAAAATCCACGCGACCATGGGGAGAGAGACACGCAAAACTCCAAATGTACAGCAGGCGTCAGGGTTGGGATCGCACCCGACCCCCTGTATACCGGGCGAGGTAGACACCCGGGAAGTAAACTTCTGCTTTTGATAACTTCTCATTCTCGAAGCCCCCAGTCGCTTTTTTGTGACCCAACGCGCGGTCCACCCCCTTGCAAATGTTGTCTGCCAATTGTTCTTCCATCCGAATCTCAAAAGTGGTGACGCACTCCACGCGCCTGATGGTTGCGGGGGAAAAAAAAACCTTCCGGGTGACCGTCGAGATAATCCCGATTTGAATGGATGCGCAGGGAGCTTGATAGCGGGAACGAGATGTTGGGGGTGCGTCTTACTTTCCGGAGCGTCTGACAATTATCCATTCAGTCCGCTACATTTTATCTGAACAATAAAAGTGTATGAGGAATACGTAGGTAACATTTTAACCATGCCGTTCAATCCGCCGTCTTAATTATCAACATTTTTTTTTTACAATGGATACATCCTTAATAGACAGCCTCTAATGCAATTGTTCCAACGTGTGTGTGTGTGAGATTGCGTTTAAGAGTGGGGAGCGGTGGCACAGTGGTTTGCGCACCGCAGTACGAACCTGGCGGTCTCGGTTCCGATTCCGTGGGCCAGGCTGATAGCAGCAGTGAGTGCTATCCTAGTCAGTTATGGGCCTCCCCTTGTTCGACTAGGCCGTAAATGAGTAACTGACGTGGTGCATGAACATCATTACCGGGGGAGACAAAGGCGGCCGGGCGTGGGGAGCCGGCCACACCACCTCCGCGTGCGTTGCGCCGGCCTTAATACGTCGCTCGCCAACGAGCGCCTTCCCCGTCGGCCCCGCATGGCCATGTGGGCGATATTGGCCTTCATCACGTCGGTGTACGGGTGCTCGTTACGTCGTCGTAGCGATCATGTTTCTGGAGTGTGTTCGCTGCTGGACGTCGAGCGATGGGGGGTAAGGGGTTGCCTCGGGCAGGTGCCGGATGGATCGTTGTTTCGCAGGAGCTTGAGAGATGGCCTTGGCTCGGGGAGAGGCACTCATCCGGCTGTTGATCGATCATAGCCGACGATCACTCTTGATACCATCAGAGGGAAGGACCATTCATCTGACAGTGGGTTAGATCGTGGCTTATGTTGATTACTTAATAGCATCGACAGGAAGGCCATTCATCCAGGAATGGGTAGGTCGTGGATCATGTCGATTACGTCATGCCATCAACGGGAAGGCTTCATCCAGCAGTGGATTGGTCATGGCCGATGTTGATTACTTAATACCAGCAAAGGGGGGAAGGCCATTCAAACCAACAGTGGGTAGTAGATCGTGCCTGGTGTCTATCACTTAATACCATAGAACAGGATCTGATGACAATCCTATCATCACCGTTAATTTTTAACGGCGAGCGACACGCCTATTGTTGCTGTTTGTGTTTTGTTGCACACGCACCCAATTAAAAAAGACACGAGACGATTGATTGCATGAATGACGCCAGGCTGATCCACTGATAGATGACTCGTGGCCGTGGCAAACGAAGAGATGGAGGGGTAGTAAATGCCATTTGCTCTGTCAAAAATGCCACGGGGGGGTCTTTATTTAGTGGGTGCTGAGCGGGCAAGACCTGGTTTAGTGCCTCGTGTAAGGAAGAGATGGGCGCGGGGGGTGGGGCTTAAGCTATAGGCCACGGCCACTTAGCGAAATAATCCCTGTCCCATCGTTGCACCGATCCCATCGCATGCCCATGGCGTGCTCGCCAAATCTCTGGAACACGGAGGTTTTACGGTGTCTGTAGAAGCCGTAGATTTACATAGGGGGGGCCGTAAACTACCGTGGATAAACGCAGACTTAAAATAAAGACTACTGGAATTACACACAGAGGAGACTTCGTGGACTCGCTCGGAGACCCGCAGACTTACATGAAAATCCATGGATTCCGCACAGACCAACGGACTCGCATGGAGACCCATAAGCTGACGTAGGAATCCATCGACTTGCATGCAGAGCTGTGGATTCCCAGCTGCCCAGGGACTCACGCAGACCAATAACCTCACGTAAAAGCTGCATAAACTAACACAGAAAGCCATCGATATTCACAGGACCCATAGAATAACACAGACCAATAGGCTTACATGAATACACACGGATGCATAGAGAGATCCACTGACATATAGACCCATAGCATAACAGACGGGTTAGAGAGTTGGGGTTTTACAGTGTTCAAACATTGACTAGAATTCACAAAGCACAACTTTGGTTTTTACTTTATTTCCAACGGTGCGGTGCCTCTGCCAACCCTAATGTAGGGCTGGCACGACTTGCTTGTAGGCACGGATGCTTCGGAACAATTTTTAAGTTTTGGGGGTTTGGGGCCAAGTTGCCACGGGAGGGAAGGGTTTGGGGGGGGGGCGGTGGGGGGTCCGTGTCGAATATTATGGGCGTAGCGATACATCCTTCGCCGTCATCATCATCAGTCATGGTCAATCCACTGCTGGATGAAGGCCTCCCCTAAGCCCGCTGACACAATTATAATAAGGATCCACCCGGCACCTGCCCATGAGCCGATTCCATCGCTCCATCTCGTTGGTGGGACGTCACCTCGGGAAGTGCTCCGTGTCCTTGGCCGCCACTCCCGCCGTTAGTCCTGACCGTCCGCGAATCGTCCCATCGAGCCACGGATAGAAGGAACGGATTCGATGGTTGTTCGGGCGGGGAAACTGGCTTCTGCTTTCGGAGTGTTTTAATATTTTGGGCAATAATTTCCCCGGTAAATCCCCCCCTCCCCAATTTTCTCGATGGCAAGTCCCCCCCCCCGACAAAAGCAACAACACTTTATAGTCAAGAATTCAATCTGCAGGAATCTATACTCTCTGGTTCTTTCGGTAAAGTCACGTTTCAGTCGCAACACAAGCGTCCGTCATCTGATGACGGACGCTTGTGTTGTGGCCGAAACGTCGTTTTTTATTTATTTTCTATCTACGTGACTTTACCGAAAGAACCCGAGAGCTTCGTAAAGAATTCGTTCCAGTTGGCTCTCAACCTTCACGGGAATGATTGCGACGCCGCGTCACACACGGACAGGTGGCCACGAAGACGGCCAGACAGGAGTGGGAGGTGGGGGGGGGGTGGCCTTCATTCAGCAGTGGATAGATCATGACTTCCGTGGATAGATCGCGATGGCGTGGTGACGGCGATGACAGCACTGGATGCCAATCGTGCATCCCGCCCCGTGCCTCTTGTGTTCCTTGGACGCGCTGGCCGTGTGCGTTGTTGTGCGAGCTGTGCGGAGTGTTACATTGCGTCTCGTATCGCTGCAGATGCCACAAAGACTCTTAATAAGCCAGGGGATTTGTCACGCTCGGCGGGGGGGGGGGGGCGATGAAAATATTATGATTCGTTGCCCGAGAAACGCAATGAATAGCTCATTTGTTTATCACTTCAAGTGCGAGTGGATTCTTTTCGCGATGTGCAATTCCTACCGGTAACGTTTTGGGAATTGTGTGTGTGGTGTGCTGATGATCTACTGCTGGATGAGGGCCTCCTCCCCCACGCCGTGTCAGTGGGTGGAGGTTGTTTGACCATACTTGACCACGCTGGTTCAGTTTTTGTTGTGCACGTGTCGAACCGATCGACGCATTTCGTAAAATGAGCCACAACTTGAATACAACTTTTTTTTTACTGCGGTGAGAAATTTCAGAGTAAACGAAAACGCAACTTTTATTTTACCAATTAAGGCTATATAGCTATTTTTCAGACGCGGCCTGGCCACAATTGATAGGTCAACTTAGTGGCTTATCATCGTGTGGAAATGTAGAGGAGCCAAATATACTCTAAATGTGTGTTGATTCTTAGTGTGGAGGGAAAATCCGGAGGACCCTAAGAAAATTCCACGGGAGAGAGAGACACGCAAACTCCAAATGTACAGCAGGCGTCGGTGTCGGGATTGAACCCACGACCTCCTGTATACCAGGCGAGGCAGTTAACATCTCACCACCGCGGCGCCCCAGGATACAGTCTCATTTGTAACAGTTGGACCTGAGTCACCAAACACGGCCAATGCAAATTAAGTAAAATATATTCGAAATGATACCTATACAATGTGTACACGTGCAGTGCCTATGTCGATCCACTGCTGAATGAGGTACCTCCTCCCCACCGCATGTCACGGTAGAGGAGCGCTCACTTGGCCATACTCCACCGCACCAGTCAGTGCGGGTGGTTAAAAGTGGGAAGCATAGACACGGGAGCATAGAAGTACACTGCCCGTCAGCTGCGGAAAACAAGCTGCCCTACATGGCGGTCACCCATACTAGCGCTGTGTGGTAGTGGGGGTGGTTTGACCATACTTCGCCACATGGTCCCGTGCGGTTTTTGGTAAAGGGGGTGGGTGGTGCCAGGACCCGGCTCCAAGTTTCACTCGCCGCCACCGATGATCGCCGTGGCTGGGAATAGAACCACCGGAGGTCTCTGGGTTCATAGCGTGGCGTGCTAACCATTGCGCCACCACTCCCCACCCCTAAGCCTCAATCATTGCCGACTTATTGAAGAAAGGTGCAGAGCATTGCGAGTAAACTGGCACGGATTTAAATTGTATTTTCGTTGGATTTCAGGCTAAGACGGCGATGAAAATTGCACGGAGTGTGCAACACTTCAATAACGTTGGTCTATTGCCACAGAGCACTCGGAGTAAAAATGTAAATCCGTTAATATCTGGCAGAGAAATCCCCGCTCCAACAAAACCCACCGCTAGCCCCGCCAAGTTACAGCGGTCGGCTGCAGCAGTTGCGTTTTGTCATAATACGTGATGTGCGTTTGCACACTTGTACACGCGCTCTCTCTCTCTACATCCACTGCTGGATGAGTGGCCTCCCCCATGGCATGGCTGGTGGGGGTAGGGGTTATTTAACCATACTTCGCCACGCTGGTCGGTGCCAGGCTGCGATACGCTATTCGACGACAGTATTCGCCCCGGGAGGGTTTCCATGGTGCTTTTCCGCACGGATGCAGAATGCCACCACCTTTTGACGCATAACGTGATTCCAATTTTCATTGTTTGCATTTGTTTATTTGTGCCGTCCATGGATATACAGAAATTCCTCAATTCTCGCCGCACTTTTCACAAACGCATTTACCACTGCATTAAACGAGGACTCGCTGAAAGCAAGTATGTGGCAAGTACGAATCTCAGTTATTAGAGGACTAATATATAATTGAGCATAGGTATGGGATGGGATAGATGAGCAGATGGATGGATAGACAAATCGACAGGTGAATGGACAGATAGATGGTGCAGACACTCAAACGGTTAGGCAGATGTCTAGACATATTTTTTGACAGATGATTATGGATATACAATTGGATATATGGACAAATGTGTAGATTGACAGACAGATGAATGGATGGAAAAGTGGTTAGATGGACCAAGAGCTGGACACGCAAATGGGCTCAGTTAAAGTAGTTTCGCATGTTCACGATTCGTCCTTTGAACCGCACGCGCAAAGACTCCATCGTATTTACGGCCCGCGCAAATTACACGCACGAGTTTTTAAAAACTGTGTGGGCCGTTGGACCAAACCACGAAACGTTTCGCCAAAACGTCGCCGACTTAATCCCCTGCTGCGGTTATCCGTGAGAGAGTTGACTACGATGAGGGCGGGAGTGCCAAGGCCTGCTGCCTATGTGATCACACACGCATGCATACGTTTTGCTATATATAGAGCAAGGTGCACACAACGCATACCCCACAGGATTTCCTCGTTGTTTGCGAGGGTTGCGGTGATGCTCGTGAATAGTAAAGTTCGCTGAGAATGATATTGGCCTACAAATGGATTGCCTAAATAAGCTACAAAATACAGTAAAACCTTGGATTGCGAGTAACTGGGTCTGCGAGTGTTTTGCAAGACGAGCAAAATGTTAAAATAAATATTAATTTGATAAACGAGCGAGGTCTTGCAATACGAGTAGCACGTGTATACGCTTTGTCTGCAGAGTGTCACGTGATCACAACTGCTTTGATATACGAGTGCTTTGGATTACAAACACGTTTCCAGAACGAATTATGCTCGCAATCCAATGTTTTTCTGTACGTGAAAATAATCTCACCATTGGGCCTCATTGCTTTCTCACATCATTCTCTCACTCTCACATTCTAACTTTCTCATCACTTTCTTTCACTCTCCATGCACTCGCGGATAGTGGAAAATCTCAGACAGCAGCTTCATGAATAACAATGGAATAGCGTAACGTGAACGTGTGCACGTGGGGCGTACAAGAGTGCGTTACAAATAGGTTTTTCGTTGTCCTTCCTGCCGACCGCGTTTTTTTTCTTTTTCGGGGACGGGTGAAGACACTCGCGAAGCTGGAAACTCGCGAACCGAAAAAGAGGGGAATTCGCGTTCTTCTCCCTCCCTCTCTGCCGCAGTTGCCAGATGCGTTTTGCTTGGCTTGCGAATGTGCCCAGGATGAAACCGCTCCACCACTCCCAGATGGAGATGCCAATAGGACGGCGCCATTCGATGGGCAGGGTCCAGAACATTGCTCCCCCCAATCCCCCACCCACACAGCGCTTGCCTCGGGCTCCCTGGCGGCATATCGCGCACCATTTATCCTGCCGCAGTGCGTCCCCTTTGCCGGAGGGAAACAAAAATAGATTCGTATTCCGCCATCGCGAACCTCAATTTTTGTCTCCCTCCATCATCCGTCTCGTGAAATCCAGTCCGGATTTGAAATTCAATCCCCGGATGCGCCACCACAGCAGCAGCCATTTCAGAATCACCCATGACAGAGCTTCTTAGCTCGACGGGCTTTTTACTCCGGGGGGGGGGGGGGGGAAAAAACTGACCATCCCGAGTCCGATTCGCAGCAGAGTAGGCCAAAAACAACCACTCATCTGGCTCCCTCTAGAACTCCCCCCTCCCCCCCTCCTCGGGCAAAGGGCCCTTCTTCCGGCGGTGGAATGAGCCACTGCACCTGTGCTGTCGTCAGCGTGTCCGAGCGTTGTCCATCGCTGGCGCATTCTCGCTCGAGCAGTCGCGCCAGGTGGGCGGGTACCCCTCCCCCGAGGCATCCGAGCGGACGGCTCGGATGCTCGTGGATGCGCTCGGAGGCGGTGCTTGAGGGCAGGTGTGCTCGTATCCACGATGAACTTCTCTCGCGCCGTACATAGCCAGCGCCGCGAGTCGCGAGTGAGTGGAACACGTTCATGTGGGACGGGTGTGAGACACGGGACGGTTGACGTGACGCAGGTGGGCCGCTGTTGTTCTTCGCGAGAAGAGAAAAACTAGAAAGAAACCGCACTCCATATCGCGATGGCTGTTGTCATCGCGAATGAGCGAGGGTGTTATTGTGACCAGCAGCATGGCGAGTGGGCGAGTGGTTTGGCACACCAGAGTCCTCAACACGGGCGGGCAGAGGAGCGGGCGAGGTTCACGGGAGAGCGGTAGCCACGGCGGTGCAAGCGCCCAGCGCGCCTTCTCGTTCAGCGGAAGCGAACGCCAATCCCACCCCGCCCCGCCGCACGTGAATCACCATCCACACAGAGAACCGGCCGCGTGTGTGCGTGTTGAGAAACACGCTAATTTGGGAAATATGCTTAAGCGGAAAATTACACGTACACGTGGATTGTGAGCGCGCGTGTCTTTGCTCATATGTTTATACGGGAAGCGTGAGTGTGGTAGCGGTCAGGAGCCTGCCCTACGGACCACGGCGAGCCGAGTTCGATTCCCGTCCGCGACCAACAACAGTGGCGAACGACCGAAGCGGTCGACTCGGCCTTGAATGAGTAACTGCTGCGGTGCGTAATCACGAGCATCACGTGTGGATTGCCAAATGGCCTCGCGACGCTCGGAGGGTGGCGCAGTTGTTACGGCGCTCACACTCCGCTATGAACCCGGCCCACCCGAGTTCGATTCTCCTCCCCCCCCATTCACGGCTAACATCAGCGGCGAGCGATATCTCAACTAGTCCTGGGGCCTCCACATATCCCTACCACCTTCACCGACCAGCGTGGTGAAGTATGGTCAACCAACCTCCAGAACATACATGGTAGGGAGAGAGAGCTTTCACCTAGTCGTGGATTCAGAATGACCGAGATTTGTCAATTCGACAATTTTATTTATTTAAGGGGCATGGAGGTTCAGGAGGCATTGCAAGGGGCATATGAAATGCCACTTGATGTGCAATTCAAAACGGATCACAATTTGTCCTCGGTCAAGCCAACAGTTTGCAAATCGCTGCAATTACACAGCACTAAACCCTCAAAATGTGTTTATAATTACGTTATTTTTTTTGTTGTAATTTGCACATTAGGTGAACCACTGCGGTCTTGGGAAAGTGGCACTTAAAGCTGTAATTGTCTGAATGTACTCACCGCACCGAGCTGCGAGGTTTACAGTGGTACGGTGGGGGGCGGTAGTCCAGTGGTTGGCACACTGCACCATGAACCTCGTTACCTAAAACACGATAAGGGAGTTAAAACGGAATTATTAAACTATTTTATCAGGTAAGGCCCCACTGAGCCATTTTCTTTTTTCAGAAGCGACCGGGCCACAAATGATAGCTCAACGAAATGGCTGACCACGTGGACACTTATAGCAGACAAATACTCTAAAGGTGTGATGTTGGTTTGAAATGTGGAGGGGGATAAACCAGATGACCGGGAGAAAAATCCACGCGATCACAGGGCGGGAGGGGGGGGAAGAGAGACACGCAAACTCCAAATATGCAGCAGGCGTCAGGGTTGGGATCGAACCCACGACCTCCTGTGTACCAGGCGAGGTAGTTGACATTGCGCCACTACGGCATTCCATTTGCACTGCGCTGTGAATTACAGTGACATAAATTCGATTCCAAGCCTCGGGCGAATGGTGGCGCGTGATATCTCAATCGGGTCCGGGTTCACCCCGCACCGTCCTTAACAGCCCCGCAGTGACCCCGGCGTGGTGAAGTATGGTCAACTTCCCCCCCCCCCTCCTTGTTATCGACCAAGCACGGTGGGGGTGGGGGGGAAGACTCCAATCGAGCAGTGGAACGACGACGAGAGAGGTGGAAAATTCCGCGTTCGATTGTCGTCAAGCGATTCAAAAGCATCGCGGGCGAAACGTAGAAACGCCACGCGGGGTGCGCTTTGCTCGTCGTGCGAATCTCGGCTTGGACGGCTTTGCGCTCCTGGCGGAGTCCACGCGTTAAATCCCAATTCACTACCGGACGCAAATCACCGAAGGTGGGGTGGGGGGAGGGCGGGGGGCTTTGGTGTAAATAAACAAATCAACGCGTGCAATGAAAGCCATCTTTTACCCGCGTAAAAATAAGATATATAAAAGCCACCGCGTGACTTGCCGTCGAATTCCGCGCCGTGCATCTCAATTAAAGCAGCAGCAGATCGCGCGCCTCCTCCATTTCTCGAGCTGTTATTTACCGGGCGGTGATGAGGGCATCGCTTTTAAATACCTTCCTGGCAGGTGGGTTTTTTGTTGTTGTTGTTGTCGTTATTGTTTGTCGTCGTTACCGCGGCGATAAATCCCGACGTTAAGAGTGCCACGGTAAATCAAGCCCCGCAAGGCTCGCCTCTCCCCGGGGTTAGGGGTGGGTGGGGGGGGGACCGGCCGGGAAAGGTGACAAAATAAAGTTACAAATTCACAAATCACAAAAGCGCGCGAGCGGAAACTTTTACCGTCGGCGTGACCACGGGGCGCCGTGAAAACGTCACTCACGTGCGCGCGGAGGCGGTTGACCTCCGTCTCACCATCTACGCCGGGTGGCGGCGGCGGCGGCGCGCACTCGTTCCTTCCGTGCGGTTCTCGTCGTCGCCTTCATCATCGTCGTCGACCAGGATTCGTCCACTGCTGGATGAGGGGCCTCCAAGGAAACTGTTGCCCCGTCGCTCACAGCCCTGGAGATGAAACGATCCACTTCCGAGCATCTGGATGTGCAAACGATACAGACGAAGCGGGAAAGAAATACAAACGAGTCGGCTTAAAGAGTAAGAAAAAAATTGCAATTATTTTCATTCTAACCGTAAAATCGTTAAACTCGCATCAAATCAATGTGCAGGGACGGGGGGTGGGGGCGTTTTTTAAGCCATCAACAAGGGGGTGGCACAGTCTTTACGGGAGGGTTGTAGCGGATTATTTACGAAGAGTTTGTAGACAATTTCGCAGGACACGGACAGAAATCACTGGCGGCTTCACCCGCGTCAGCGCCGGAGTCAGGCGGGGCGGCAGAGCCGTCGTTCGCGACAAAGTCACCGAGTAGCAGCAGCAGCAACAGCCCCAGACATCAATTCCAGAGCGTAAAAAAACTCAACTCATTCGTCATTAACATTGATGTCTTAACAGACGGCAAATTTACATTCATTTCTGTTAACGCTGCATACCTACACCCCTCCCCCTCTCCTCCGTTATGCCCGTGTCGATCTCCGCCCATGTTTCCGGGATTGTACCCACGTGGTGTTGTTGTTGTTGTGGGCACACGATGTCCGACGTTTTGCAGCTCGCAGTGCATCGCCCCGTGTCGAATAGCGGCTGCGGAAGACCTCGTCACAGAACTACCTCTGAGGTCACTTCCATGGGTCTCTTTATCCGCGCAAATGGGGCACGCCTGCTAATGCCCTGCTAAGCCTATTCAAGTGCCAATCACACTCAAATGTTGAATTCCCAGTGGTAATCTATCCAAACTAGTTAAAAAAACACAAGGAACTTTTTTTTGCGCAATAATTCCTGACCCACGTACCCTAGACCATCAACCATTGCATTCGAGAACCGGGATTTGAATCCTGGATTTGGATGGCCGAAACCCCGGATTCGAACCCAG
>CM025627.2:7034195-7047662 GCA_014621495.2 Entosphenus tridentatus
CAATGCCAGAGGAGGTCTGGGTAACTCTCCACGCGAGGGGAAACGAGGAGAACGCCCCCCCCTTCCCCCTCCCCCCCACACACTGATTTGATGAGATTTTCACGATTTTAGGATTGTAATTAAAATTATAATTGAATTTTTTGTACTCGTTTATATTATTTCTTCTCACTTAATCGGTATCGTTTTGGACATTCAGATGCTAGGAAGTGGAATATTTTTTTATCTCGGGGCTGTGAGGGATGGCAACTGCTTGCTTGGGGGGCCCTCATCCAGCAGTGGATGAATCATGGTGGATGACGACGACGACGATGACAGGCATCATTGTCATCGGGGCCCAGGATCGCAGCCACGACCTCCTTGCGCACCAGCCGAGGGGGAGATCACACGGCCACCTTGGCGGTGTTGTGGAACATTGAGGCCGAGATACCCTCCCATATGGGGGCCCTCTTAAGCCAGCAGTGGCGTGAGCACAGCAATTGCAGGGCTGCGCCTTTACCGTTAATCGTCATCACCATCATTCATAATCGATCCACTGCTGGATGAAGGACTCGCCCCCCCCCTCCCCCCTCCCCAAGCTGTCACCATCCACGTGGCATCTGTCCAGGAACCGATTTTTTTAAACTTCCTACAATGAACTACAACATATCCACCCTCGCAAATTAACCGCCCACACCCAGCACGCTATATATGCCCACCGTGGCCTAATAACCTGTCATTCTTAGAGACGTCCACATGCCAGTGCAGGTGTGTTGCCTTCGGTAGTTGAACTGCGTCTCATTTGTGCGTTGAACGTCTTTGCGCGCGGTACGTGCTAATGGGAGGCGCGGGATTTGTCTTGCAGAGGCTCAAAGCTTGCCTGAGTCAGCAGCAGCAGCAGCAGCCGCCTCCTCCACACCTGCCCAACGGAACCATGGGGATGATGGCACCGGGCATGGCCGTGTGCGGGCAAACACAGCCCCTACATCACCAGCCCCACGTGGCTCACCCTGCCCAGCACCACCAACACCACCACCCGCACCACAACCACCACCACCACCAACCTCCGCACCTCCCCCATCACCAGCACCAGCAGCACCACCACCAGCAGCAGCAGCAGCAGCACCACCACCACAACCCCCACCACCAGCACCATGGGCCCACGATGCAGCAGGTACGAGCATGCACGCGGAATTAACCAGCGCTACTGCTTTGCTTATTACGTCCGCATTTATGCATGTTCAACATTGTGGGGAGCCGTAGTGTAGGGGTTAGCATGCTGTGCTATGAACCTGGAGACCCGAGTTCGATTTCCCGCTAATGGTTAACACCGGTGACGATTATCCGACCCATCCTGGGATTCCCTAAGATCGACTCAAATGAACACCTGGTGCAGTGTGTAAAAACATCGCCACTGGGGGAGACAAAAGGTGTTCAGGCATGGTGTTGGCCACCCATCCGATTGTGTACCGTGCCAGCCTTAAAAGGTACCTGCTAACAGCTATTTGGGGCATCTTTGTCTTGAAATTCTGTCACTGTACGTAGCCAACCGTGCTAATCGGTGGTGCTGGGGAAGGACAAATTAAACAAAAAAGCAGTTCTAAAGAAATTATCTTTAAATCTAGTTTTAAAAGTGCATAGCTCGAGAGGCTTCCGAAGGAGTGTTCCAGACGGCCGCAGAAGCGCATCTGAAAGTGCGCGCGATGCGGTGACCGTCTTTGTTCGACGGCCAGCCAAAAGCCGCTGCTGCGAGGATGACCGGGAGTTTTCGTGATGGTTTATGCCCCTTGACGAGATCAGCAAGTTAAGCCTATAACAGACCGTCACCGCTTCTGCAGCGCCCGTTTGTAAAAATAGGACCGTATGTTTCCCCATAGTACAAACATCCACTTGCCGATACGTTTTCTCTGTAAAAAAATAAAAATCACCCATTCAAAACAGGATTCACAACAGGTGAACTTCGACACGAAAAATACCGCTAGAGATCATCAACAGCTCCACGCCAAGTCACATTGGAAACCAGACTCGATTTCATTAGTGTCGGAAGCAGCGTTGTAAAAAAAAAAAAATCGATCCTCCCGGAAGCGTTCCATTCCTCGGCCGCTGCTCCTCCGTTATCACCCTCGACCGTCGATAACAAAAATAATTATCGTTATTATGGTAACAACAATTATTATTATTACTACTACCATGCATCGTTGTGACGAGCGTCGCTGTTGGGTTCCCGCGCAGCTTCCGCTCGTGGCGACGCCGCAGCCTGGCGGTGGCGGCGGCGGGCGGAGACGGAGAGTCCTGGACGAGGACCCCGACGAGAGGAGACGCAAGTTCCTGGAACGCAACCGCGCCGCCGCCACTCGCTGCCGCCTCAAGCGCAAGGCGTGGGTGGGCTCGCTGGAGAAGAAGGCCGAGGAGCTGACGCAGACCAACATGCAGCTGCAGGTGCGCACGCACGCGCGCGCGGTTCCGGTCCACTTACAGAAAAAAAGGGTGCTTTTGTAAAGGAGCAGCCCTGCAATTGCTGGTGATAGGGCTTCACTTGGGGGGGGGGGGGGGGCTATGGGGGGGGGGAGGCTATGGGGGGGGGGGGGGGTTCTGCCTCCAGTGTGGATAAAAGGAAGGCCCCCGTTGCAGTGACTTGAGTAGTTCTGCAACGTCAACTTCTCCAGGGGAGAGGGAGGGTGGGTGGGGGGAGCTATTCTCCTGGTGGAGTCATGCAGTGCCGAATGGACATTTCTTTCGGTAGGAATGTCTGGACAAGGATTGGGAGTGGTGATGTGATATGCACGCAAGGCACATGGGTGGAGAACAGCACTTGCGCCCCCAGTGCCGGATTAAGCTAGTGTGGGGCCTGTTGCATATGTTATAACGGGCCCTACATTAAAAAAAAAAATATGAAAAACACAAATGTTTAACTTGCATAGTAAAGTAATTGTGTGTTTTCATTTGCCAGATAATACAACAAATCGCTAATCTTAAAACACAAAGCCGTTCATAAAAGTTGAAGGCAGTATTAGTACTGTCGTGATAGAGCAAGTGCAGAATCACTGAACCGGAATTGATAAGCTTGAAAGCATTTAGCGCGGGGCCCTTGAAAGTGCGGGGCCCCCGTAGCTACACATGTAGCTACTTTTGCTACTAGGATAATCCGGCACCGACTGCCCCAACAGTCTATTAAGGCTGTCTTCTTTTGCATCTCCACCAGAACGAGGTGGCCCTGTTAAGAAACGAGGTTTCCCAGCTGAAGCAGCTGTTGATGGCGCACAAGAACTGTCCCGTCAGTAACATGAAGAAAGCACAGGGCTATCACGGTAAGGCCGCTAACGCGAACCCCGCTCGCCAATTTCTCTGCCACACACCGACCGTCAAATTAACGTAATCCATTATTAACACGCACGCACACACACACACGTATATTACATGAATGCAATGACGTCACCTTACTCGATTTTAAAGACGGGAAATCAGGAAGACAAACAGTTCTGGCAATCGCGGACGGGCGCCACCGTAGGTTGCGACGGTATTACTGTACGGTGTGTTGCTTCGATTGCTCTTGCCTTGAACCTCACTCCTTGATTGCTCCACCTTGATCACCGGGGCCCTCCACCCCAGTGATATGGGGGCCCCTCCAATTCAAGCACCGTACAAACTCTCACCTGTTGACACCTTTAACAGTTCTAGATTTGAACCTTTAACAGCGCCCTTTTCTTGCTGGCAACTTTGCCGTCGCTGGGCCCGTGCGCTCAGCCAACCAGGTCGAATATGTTAAAAGAGAGTTACCACCACGGCAAGACAAAGATCCCCCCCTATATAACAGGCTTTTGGGGGGCAAGTGCTGTTGGCGAGTAGCACCTATGAAGGCCAGCAGAGCACACGAGGGGGTGGGGGTGGCCAACACCACGCCCGTCCGCCTTCGTCTCCCGAGTGGGCGATGTTTACAACACAGCGCCAGGCACTCGTTTTAGGCCGAGTCAACCTAGGGGCGGCCCAGGTATCGGTTCAGATATTCGGTCACTGGGTGTTGGCACCGTGCGGGAATCAAACCCTGGTCGCCGGGTTCGTAGCGCGCCAATCGCTGCACGACCGCTCCCCACACACACACACAAAGATAGACAAAGATCCGCCGTATAGCCTTAACAGACTGTAGGGGCAAGTGCTGTTAGCGAGCACCTATGAAGGCCAGAACGGCACACGAGGGGGTGGGTGGCCAGCACCACGCCCGACCGCCTTTGTCTCCCTAGCGGCGATGTTTACACACTGCACCAGGTACTCATTTGAGGCTGAGTCGACCTAGGGGAGGCCCAGAACCGGTTCAGATAATCGTCACTGGTGTTTGCCGTGAGCGGGAATCGAACCCGTGTCGCTGGGTTCGTAGCGCAGCGCGCTAACCACTGCACCACCGCTCCCTACACACACACACAGAGACACACACACACACAGACACACACACACACAGACAGACACACACAGCGCTTGCTAACCAGCACTCGCTAACGACCCGCAGTCATAAACGAGCGCGAGATTCTGGAACGGACAAAAAAAATGGAAGTGCCGGCACGCGGAACGGAATGATACGTTCTCATTTAAATACGAGAAAGTGTTGACGCACATTAAAAAAAAAATATATACACATAAACTGTTATTGCCTAGTATAATTACCATTTCTTAAAGGTTTAGTGCACCCCTGTGTAAGGAGTTATGGCGGGAGGGGGGGGGAACGCAGATAATACACAGCCTGTTTTCTTGGCTAGCCATAGTAAAGACAAAGATGCCCTGTATAGCCTTAAGACTGTTGGAGCAAGTATTGTTAGTGAGCACCTTTGAAGGCCGGAATGGCACACGAGGGGGTGGCTGGCCAGCACGACACCCGGCCGCCTTTGTCTCTCGAGTTGGCAATGTTTACACATCGCACCAGGTACTCATTTTAGGCCGAGTCAACCAAGGGGAGGCCCAGGTACCGGTTCAGATATTCGGTCACTGGTGTTGGCCACGAACGGGGAATGGGATAAGCTTGTGACGGAGTTAAGCTTGAGGAACGTTGTTGTTAGCAGTCGGGAACAACAGCTGCCCAATAAAACAAAATACCACCTCCAGAAAAGACGTTGTCATCGCTGCTTCATGAGGTGGTGGTGGCTACGCTACACGCTGCACGTGGCTTGCCTGTGATCCAGCAGTGTGTGGATGCAGCAGCGAGGGTTGGTGGATCACCGCACGCACAAGATGTTGGTGAAACTCCCCTTCTTACCGTGGTGCAGTCGAGGGGGTGCCATCGTAACCGCTGGCTCGCCAGGGGAAGGCGGCACAGCAATTGGACGGATCTCCATCAGTTTCCATCTGTACAGGGTGGGGGAGGAATAGAGTGTCATTGCCGCCAATGTATCCGTGGGTTTTCACCGTGTGCTCCGGTTTCCTCTCGCTTGCGTGAACGCTCAACCATATCCCGTCCGGGGACATCTGCACGTTGAGATGTTCTGACCTTTCCTACACCATGCACTCCTATCGTGTTTTTGTTGTATTGGTTCGCTGTCGTATCGTTGACCCACCGTGCTGCGACTGGACACCTGTGTAATTAAAAAGCTTCATAGCTCATCGGATTTCTCCAGGATAAATTAAGATTCCAATCTGTGGGAAAAAAGTTGGCAGCACCCCCCTCCCCCCCAACCCCGACCTGTGACCCAGGTGTCGGCAATGTATGTCACAAACACACACGACTGCTGACGAAGCGCGTTTTTTTTGTTTAACACGCGTGAGGCTTTTGCGACCAATATAATTCATAATCAACGTTTTTGGGTTTAGATCGCGTTATTCTGGCGAATTGCCCGATGATGCTGGATGCAATTACCAGCGAAACGTCGTACTAAAAAATTGTAAATGTTGTGGTTTCACGCTTCAACACACCGGTGGGCTAAAGCAGTGTCGGGTGGTGGAGGGTCGGGTGGTGGAGGGTTTACGACACATTTCTAAATAACGCGATTTAAACCCAAAAACGTTGATTGTGCGTTTTTGTTTCCCCGCGTGTCGATGCGTCGTCCGTGTGTGCCGCAGAAGACGAGAGCCCCACAGAGGAGCAGGCGAGTTGCTCGCAGCAGCAGCAGCAGCAGCAGCAGGTGATTCAGCACGTGTCCTCCGCTCTGACTCAACTCGGCAACCCCAGGACAGAGCTGGCTCGCATCGGCCAATCGCAGCTCGGCATGAGCGTCGTCTCGCAGGGCATGACCCTGACCAGCTGACTCGGGCCTGCCTGTTGATTTTCCCTTCGAGGAAGCGACCAAGCTGGGGGGGGGGGGGGAAACCCTAGACAACGATTTTATATTGAAAATAAAATTAAGTTTATATTAATGTACGTGCGTGAACGCATAGAGGTATATCACACGCACGCGCACAAGCTGTAAAAACGATAAACGGCTGGCCATTCGCCACCAAGCCACTGTGGCTTCACCACGGCGTTCGTGCCAGGCTAGGTGCACTTCGGAGGCCTTCACGTGAATTGTTGAAGACTCACTGGCAGGAGGTCAATGGACAGGCCAGCGTGTTGTGGGTCGACCGACGTGCCAGGCTAGGTGTGGAGTTGGTTACAGGACGGACACATGTGTTAATGGTTTTGACTGTCTGCGGCGGCTGGTAGATGCATTACATGTTGCTCCCTCGTGTGCCACACAGTATATACACTGTGTGTACATACACGTGTGCAGTGATTGGTTAACGTGACCCCCCCCTCCCTCACCAAGCCCCACCCTGCAGCCACTCGTGGCCCATACCATTCAACGTAACAATCACTTAAATCAGAATATGTATTTATAGTGGACTACTAAGCTCTTTTTCACAGATGTCCACAGTTGGGGGTGGGTCAGAAAGTGACAAACAATAAAAACTAAAAAACTAATGGGATGCAAAGTGTAGAAAAGGCAAGCAAATCACTAAAAATAAATACGTAAAGTAGATCAAGTGTATAAGTTCAAATTGCATTAGAACACCGATACCCAAGGTTGCGAAAGGCAGCAACATAACATCAAAGCGGTCCCAGACCACACCAAGACAACACAGTAGTCCTTCAATGGAGAAAAATGTTACTGTCGCTACCAATGGGTAATGGACGTCGCTTGCACAACGCAAAAAAAAAGTTTCAATTGCACTTGACACTGGATTTTTTTTTATTTTTTGAAAACGTCACAGAAAGGGCCCAGCCGGCTACGACGGCGTGTCCATCCACCCAGGCAAAGCGCCCCAAAAACTTTGACGAACGAGGCTGTCTCAACGCAATAAGTCGTCGTAATGAACCGCCCCGAGGTTATTGTTACCATTCGCGTTTGATTTTTGGGTCCGATCACGCCGCGGAGTAGGATCGTGTGTGTGTGTGAGTTACATGTTCCTCCCACCCCGACACGGCCAATTAACACTTTCCCTCCACCGTTCCGAGACTGTCTGCAAGTTGCAGGGTGGGCGGTGGGGGGGGTCCCCGTTCACCGCTGAATCTCGGAACGCGTGAGCGGTTAAGCGTTAATTTTATTTAGAGCAGCGTGGTTTGCTTGTTTTTAGAGGCGTTGTACTGGACTCACTGCACAGACCCGCAGCGGCACGACCGCAGCACTATACGATAGTTGGCGACAAAACTGTGCCAAACTGCCTCCCCCCGCATGGCCTTGTGGGAGCATCGGTACCAATAAAGTTACTTCGTTCCTTCCCCCCCGATGTTCGTTTTGATGACGTACACGTACGTAAAGGGGTTAAGTCGCGTGAACAAATGTGCCAATGTATTGCTGCTGCGGATCGTGCTCCAAACACCATCAACTGTGGAGCCGAGGCCCAACTATTAAGTGCGGCACTTTCAACTCACCGCGACGACTTTGATTAAAATCGGCTGTGGTCCGGGCGGAGGAGGGTGTGACACCACCGTGTGCTTGCATGACCCCGACCCAAAGATCGGCGACGGAATCGTAATATTGGTCGCGAAAGCGCGCGCGTTAAATTGTCTTTTCTTCGTGGTTTGTTTTTAGCACTTTTTTTTACCGTGTTATATTTTAGGACTCTATGGTACTCTGGTATACGGATCGTAACTCTTATACGGCTGAGGCA
The DNA here is from genome assembly GCA_014621495.2 of Entosphenus tridentatus. Classification (NCBI taxonomy): domain Eukaryota; kingdom Metazoa; phylum Chordata; class Hyperoartia; order Petromyzontiformes; family Petromyzontidae; genus Entosphenus; species Entosphenus tridentatus. Next base: position 7,042,242 of record CM025627.2, read on the forward strand.
TTAGTGATAAACTATGAAGAAACCATAGTCGACATGCAATAGATGAATTTGTGCGAGTCGGACTTTTAGCTTTTATACCCTTGCTCATGGTATAAACTCTTGAACTATCGCTCTGTACACACGGTGAACTCTTGATTAACTGGGGAATGGATGGGCCCAAAGAAATATATACAAAAATAACACAGATAATGCAAAACTTGTGTAAATCCGACTTTACAAAAACACTTATTGAGTAAGTAACAAGTGATTTCCCTTAGAAAATTTGCATCGAGGCATTGGTGCTCGTCTGTTTACATGACAGCCCTGAGCCAGCGGTGGAAATTCCATTTATCTGCGGTGGGTGGAGAGTTTTTTTTTTTTATCCTGGAGTAATCCGATGACCTCCAAAGCTCTTTTTGTTCACAGATGTCCAGTCGGGGCACGGGGTCACGTGGGCGTAGAGGCAAACCCGTGACGTATGGGGCGCAAGCAGATAAATAGAACTGGCGCGCGTTAAACTAATTATGAGAGATTATGAAAAAAATCGAGAGCACGGTTGGTTAACCTTTGGCCCTGACGATCCGCCCGATGCAGCAAATCAAGAGCTGGAACAGAGAACGCCAAAAGTCGAACAGCACAAAGGCAATGCTAACACTGGTGAGGCAAGGCCATAAAAAGAAGGCCGTCTCTAGTGTGGGCCAATCAGATTCAGGGACAATGCATACATTATAAAATAATGTTTGTTTGCATGTTTTACACACACACACGATGTGTGGTTAATGCAGACTTGATGCCTTTTATTTGCATATTTTTAAACCCTTTCCCATCCCGAGGCAACTGCAAGTTGCAGGGTGGGTTCCCGTTCACCGTTGAATCTCGGAACGCATAAGCGGTTAGCGTAAATTTTTATTTTGAGGAGGCATAGCGCCGTTGTTTTTAAAGATATCGTCCTCACCGCAGAGAACTGTAGCGACACAACCGCACTGCGATAGCTGGCGCCAAACTGTGCCACACGCCCTCCCGTCGCATGGCCTTGTGGGAGCGTCGGTACCGATAAAGTCGTTTGAGTTTTTTTCCTTCCATTTCCGTTCCCCGATGACGTACACGCGTATGACGCACACGTGTATGACGTAATCGGAAGAGTGAAATTGTTAAACACGTCCTTGTGCTGTTGCCGGAAAGGGTGAAAACCTATCTCTCTTTGCCGATATCAAGATAAAAATAAATGTATAACTCCTCAAAGGATACAATCGAGAGTTGACTGCGTGTACGCAGACGCGTAATATACAGACACAAGACACGTAATATACACACACAGACACGAGGGAGGGGCACAGTTGAAAAGGTTTCAAGAGTGGAACGTTAAAATCTGCACAGGACTTGTCCTTTTCACTGTACTTTTACTTTTCAATGTAAGTCGCCTATATTAATATATTATTATTGTACAAAACTGTCGGGGTAATATTCAAAGTGGTGGCGGCGGTATTTTTAACGGTCGCGTAAAAAATGTTTAAGGACATTTGAGTATTATTGTTATTATCAAGTCCAATGTTGACATCCCCTTGTTATAATATACCATTGTCCTGCCCCCCCCCGTGCGTTCTCGTTTGCAAGGCATTGATGTCGTCTCTGTATAAACGATGCAGCACTTACAAAAAAAAAGCTTTTTTTTACCGCTTTAAAATGCCAAAGACTGTCTTGGTTGTTTTTGAAGGATTTTACTTTGTATATATTGTACATAATTGTGACTTGACTTTTGGTTTTATGTATAAAAATTACGACAACAAAAACATATATATTAAACAAAAATCCTATATTTTGTGCCTGGAAAAAAAAATATCCAGAAAAACTAAAAAAGCTTTATAAGTTGGGTTTGCATCACTGACACATGGGGTTGGTGGATATACAACGGCGCATCGAATCGGAGCTTCCTTTCAGCCAGAAAAATCCGGAACGCCGTTTCCGGCTATGCATTTTGTGGCAACGCCACATCAATCTCGCCTTAAATATTATCATTATCATCATTAACGTCCTCCGTAGTACCCTATATTCCTATAAACATGTTTATAGGATTATAGTGATGTAGGGTGCGGTAATATAGGAGTATTTACAGGTAAGGGCGTAAGCTGGTGGTGGTAGTCCCTTATGCCGATAAACCCGTGACTTTCTCTAATGCAGCGCTGCCTGACAGCTTGCCGGCAAAATATTGATTGTGAGATTCATCTCCGTGGTGCAGCAGACGCATTCAATGCTGCGGTGGCTACGCATCCGCAAATAGCGAAAGATGTAGTTTTTGTATGTTTAAAAAATAATTTACCCGTTAAAACAAAGTTTTTTTACTATAAATCCTTTATATGCGTGGCGGCTAGAGTCCTCTCGTCCTCTGGCTTGAGATGGCTGCCACCTATGGGTCAGATGATTGCATGGCAGCATTAAGCAATTGGTAATTAAATATATTTTTGTCCTAAAAAGTGTAAAATTTTGGAAAAACATTTTCACGAACATTAATTGGTCACGCACAACGAGTCTGTGTGGAAAATGTCAGCTCGATTGGATCACGGGAAGTGGGTTAAAAAACGACCGAAAGATTTGCACGGTCGTAAGCAAGCGAGTGAACTTAATATAAAGGATTTAAAAAGCAGGCTTGCCCGCGACACTCCGTGCGATGACGTCATCCACGGTACGCCCCGCGTCGCCCGGTTTGCAAAAATCATCGTCGAGATGGCGATTGTATCGTCGCTCGTTTAAGTGCCGCAAAAAATATTTCGGGTTTTTTTTCCCCCTCTTCCACCTCTCCAGCTAAAGTACTCGTGAAATAACGGTGAAGTTAACGACGAATAATAAAGTTCTAAAATAATAATAGACGGACCTTAATTAAAGTTCTAACATTATAAGCAGTGGAATCAGAGCCGGCCCAGCCACGAAGCGACCCTTGCAATTGCAAAGGGCCCCGTGGCCAGCAGAGGGCCCCCTAGAGTCACTGCTAGCGAGTGGGTGAAAGAAATCATACATCAAAGGGGCCTCCAACCAAATTTTCCTTAGGGCCCCCAAAGGTCTAGGGCCGGTTCTGAGTGGAATGTACCAGTTGCACGAGCGTGCCGTTTTCTGGTACGAATCGATCCCGTGACCGTGTCGCGCCGCGTCGCTTTGAGAATCATTTCTATCGCGGCACATGCTGGTATAGACTAGAGCTGAACGATTTGGGGAAAATATCTAATTGCGATTTTTCTTACATATTGCGATTAAAATTTTTTAAGTCAAGCTTCAGTTCAATATTCACTGCGTAATAGATTTTAAACGTGATGGAGCATTACCACTTGATACCATCAAAATATGAACTGCTCTTTATATTGTAATGCAAGGATGAGAACTTCCAAGATTCGATTTCAACGTATTTATTAACATTTTTTATTTAAATAGAACAATCAAACATAGAACAATTGTTACGTTAAATAAAGTTATAATAATAAATTAAACAATTCCATTAAGTAATCGGACTTTTCAAATCGCAAAAAATCACAGCCTTTGCAATTTGCTAATCGCATTGTTTCAAATTGCGATATCGATTTGAAATCGATTAATCGTTCAGCCCTAGCCAGAGGTCCCCGAGCAGAGCGAGTTTGAGTGGGGGGGGGGGGGTTTCGATGTTTCTGATTGGCGAGGGCTCCTCTCCAATGTCCACCTCGGGTTTACCCCCCGCCCACCCCCCCCTAATCTCGGTTGACGACGCGTGCAGGTGGACCACTCGTTAGTAAATTGGAATGCAAAGTCATGGACGCCTAAACGGTGATAACGGCGCAGCCGATTGTGCGAGTCTACGGTTCCCAATCCGAGTTTATGGGTCTCTGTACAAGGACACTGGGGGTCTTCTACCCGAGTCTACGAGTCCAAAAGCGAGTTTCTGCATCTCCATGCGAGCAAAGCGCTGCCGACGACGATGATGCAGCCACTGCCAGTACAGTTTAAAATGTCTTGTGTAAGTCTATGGGGTCCCCGCGGCGAGCCTGCGGATCTCTGTGCGAGCCCGCTCATCTGCGTGTAGGGATCTCTGAATGTGTTCTGGGTCTCTCAATGCGTTATGGATCTGCCCGACTCTGGCTGGCATTGTGAGGACTTTCCGAATCCACCACCTGTACGCATCCTCACCCCCCGCCCCCCAAGGCTGGGAAAAAAAACCCCGTGGGGGGGGGGGGTGGCTTTTTGTAGCCTCAACAAACAAGAGGACCTGGATCAGGGGTCGGCGTCCCTGTGGCTCAGGAGCCGCACGAGGCTCATCGAGGACTGCAGCGCGGCTCTTGAAATTCGAAAAAAGGTGTCTTGTTCGTTATTTGCGGTTGGCGATTCCTGACCATGGATGGAGGTCGAGTTTACCATGGGAGTTCACTTTACCATGGGCAGGGGTCGGCAACTTCGCAGTTCCAGAGCCGCATGTGGCTCATTAAAGACCGTTTCGTGATATCATTAAGGACCACCACCGTCTCCTATTCACGTGCGTTGCGACTCTTGAAATATTTAGTTTGATTTTACCCAATTCGAAAAAAAAGGCTCTCGTTTTTTTTGCTGCCGACCCCTGAGCTAGTTGTAGTAGACGTAGCGCAACCCAGGTGGCTCCCAACAGGAGAAACGTCTTACTTGAATATCTCCTCTTCGTGTCACGCATTAATTCGGACCGCGCGTTCTTGCGTTGCCCACGCAAGAACGCGCGGCTAAGCGCTGGGTGACCCCGTTGCCGTGTCTCCACGACCGGCGGGGGGGGGGGGGGAATTGTGGATTAAGGGTGCCGGATCGGATCGCAAACCAGGCCAGCGTGGATCGGCCCAACTGTATTTGTTCTTTAACAGTTTTCCATCGGAGAGTTGCCAAGCAAAGCCAGAACCAAGCCATAAAAAAGTCTCTGGCACAGAGTACGCATACGTAGACCTTCCTTCAGCCAGCCTCACCGCACCGACAGTGCCGATATACTCACGACAGCCAGCGAGGGCACACAGCAGCCTTGCGTGTGTGTGCCCCCCCCCATTCCTCCTTCCCCACCCATTCCTCCCCCCCCTTACGGTAGGATCCGCGCCTACTGAAGCTTGTTGCAATGGATGGATGGCAGGGGGGGGGGGGAGTCAGATTGGTGGCGATGGACTATGGTCGATTGTCTCTCTTCCGTCGTCGAAATGTCTCATTTGATAAATAAAAAGGCTGTTTTGTGACCCAACCTTGTGGCCAACACGAGTGTTCATTTTTTGTTGTTGTATGTTTTATTTAAGCAGATCGCCTCCCTGTCAACAAAAGAAAATAACTGCTGCAGGGGTATTTGTAAAGCGTCGCCAGTTTTATGCTACGGGAGGCAGCGGGAAAGCCGCAGCCAAAGCGGGAAGGGAAAGGCAGCCCAGAATCTGGCGCTGAAAAATTCCCCAAACTGATTTTATTTTGGGATCTTTGGCCGAAAAATTC
>CM025627.2:7090280-7100588 GCA_014621495.2 Entosphenus tridentatus
CCTGCTGCTGGTGCCCGTGCTGCTGCTGCCCCTGCTGCTTGTGCCTCTGCTGCTGCCCCTGCTGCTGGTGCCCCTGCTGCTGCTCCTGCTGCTGCCCCTGCTGCTGCTCCTGCTGCTGCCCTGCTGCTGCTGCCCCTGCTGCTGCTCCTGCTGCCCACGCTATTTGTTCATAAAGCACCTGACTGGGGGAGTCAACAGATCCATTGCAGAGAGATATATTTTATATATCATCATCATCATCACCGCGATCCATGATGGGCAGGTAGCCCCGTAGGTGTCCACTGCTACATTTCGTCATTTGTTTCCACTTTCCTCTCTTGTCTTGTAGTGCCAATATTATTGTAGTGACAATATTCTTGTAGTGCCAATATTCTTGTAGTGACAATATTCTCAAGCTAGTGGCCACGTCTCTCTGGCACTCCACTCTCACGCCATCGTCAAGTTCGTTCTCTGTCAGGTCTTCCTCTTTTTCCGGTTCGTTCCTATTTTCCTAAAATCTACCGTCTATATACAGGGACTTCTCGACTTACGCACATTCGACTTACGAACTTTCAGAGATACGAACAAACCTGTGGGTGCGTTCAGTTGCCTGTTCGGACCGAGAGTCGTAAGTTCAACCGGTGTGCAATAGATGGCGGTGGTGGCATCTACATCTGCAGAACGTGAAGAACCAGTGGCATCTACATCTACAGGAGATCATACAACTTTTAAAGACATTCCCCGTGTTTAGGAGTAAAGTTGGACTTACGAACGAATCGACTTACGAACAGACCTCTGGAACCTAACTCGTTCGTAAGTAGAGGAGTCCCTGCATATGAAACCGAATAAATTCGTCACAAACACTGTGGCCCATTGTCCGAAACGAAACCTATCATGCAAATATATACACACACACACATACACACACTAAAACAAATATTGCAGATGTAATCTGTTGAAAATTAATAAATTATGGGTTTGTCTCAATTTATTCGTGTGGGTTTTCTTGGCCGAGTTTTTTTTTATGCGTGTATATAGTTACGTGATAGGCTTCGTTTCGAACAATGGGCTGTATACATAGTAAAATATAAATAACAGGCGACGTTTTGGTAATTGGTCCTTCATAGTACACGCTGTAAACGAAACTATTTTTTATTTCACCAGGTAAGGTCCATTGAGCAAAAAGCTCTTTTACACAAATGCTAGCTCAACGAAGTGGCTTATCGCGTAGAACTGTATAGCAGCCAAATACTCTGAACGCGTGTTTGTAAATATGGAGAAAAACCTCGGAGAACCCTGGGAAAAATCCACGGGATCACGGGCAGAGAGACACGCAAACTCCAAATATACAGCAGCAGGCGTCAGGGTCGGAATCGAACCCACGGACCTCCTGTATACCAGGCGAGGGAATGAACATCTCGCCATCGTGGCAAATAAGAAATCCCCAGCGTGGTTTATGAAGCCAACGATTGAATCCGAGCCAATGCCGCATGCCATAGTAATGCAAGGACCAGTAAATTGGACTTGCAATCCATAGATCGGCCGGTTCGATTAGGAAATGTCTTAAACACCCCCCGCCCGCCCCGACATGTACTCTCCCCACCCCCTTGCCACCCACCTCCCACCCCCTCGCTCTCGCCCCTGACGCCCCATCGATCCAACCGAAGCAACGTCCACACGATAAGCAACTTCGTTGAGCTATCATTCGTCCTTGCCAGGCCGCTTCTGAAAAAGAGCTGTCTAGCTCAGTGTGCCTTTCCTGGTATAAAAAAAATCGTTTAGTTTTTAGCAATCCAATTTCGATTCGATCTCGCGGCGCGGCAGCTGAAAGGACGGTGCGAGTTTTCTTGAATCCCAAACCTCCTCTCCGCAATTTGTCCATTCGCACGCCGCAGTCAGTCGATCGGCAGCAGGTCACGTGCAGGGGTGTGAGCGGTGGGCGACTGCCACCTCTAACCACTGCGTCCGGAAGAGTCCAGATACAAATCTTGATTTGAAGCTTTCGTGACTGCAGGAATACATACTCTTGGGTTCTTTCGGTAAAGTCACGTAGTTAGAAAATAAATAAAGTAAAAAAATCACGACGTTTCGATCGCAACACAAGCGGTCGTCATCAGGCAAAAAAGAACCAGTCCACATCCCGTTCACGACATCACCCGTGGTGGTGGTGGTGTGCAAGCCACTGCTCCACCACTCCACTCACGCGCGAAACAACAAGAGAGAGAGAGAGAGATATACACACACGCGTAATCATGCACATATTTAGTGTTTATTGCGATGCACTTTTGTTGCGACGTGGTGCGTTTTGCTGTTATTTATAGGGCCGTAATAATGCGTTATGCTCGGCTGTTGATTTGATTTTATGATCATTCTTTTGTGCAAATTATTGGTTGCGTCGTGCAAAGATGGACGAAGCAGTGCATGTAAATGGCCCAAACATAATCATTCCCAATTACCTAGCGAGCGACATTAATGCATCTGTTTAATTCAAATGTTGGTTTATAAGCATGGGGGCACATATCACGGTGTTGGTTAAAGTCCACGCGCTCGATTCCACCCAGTTTGCAACGCGATATGTAATTCTCAATTGACAATCTCCTTGCGCTGAATTACACACAGATGGCATGAACCTGTGGGTGTGGTGGCGTGTTGGGGAGCGGTGGCGCACTGGGTTAGCGCGCTGCGCTACGAACCCGGCGACCCAAGTTCGATTCCCGCTCACGGCCAACGGTCATTTGAACCGGTCCTGGGCCTCCCCTTCGGTTGACTCAGCTTCAAATGTGTAGCTAGTGGCGGTGTGTAAACATCGCCACTAGGGAGACAAAGGCGGCCAGGCGTGGTGCAGCACTTGCCCCAACAGTCTGTTGAAGTGTATACGGGGGAAATGTTTATGTGCCTTTATATTTGCCATGTATAGTTTGTAGAAATGTATATGCGGAGTATGATATGAATAATCCAATTACTTTCAGACATTTGTCAGTCCATTGATGGACGAGGAACTCCCCGCACCATGTAATCTCCATCTGTTTCAATCTGTACGGGGATTGAGTGTTACCACCTCGCGCGAGGCGTCACTTTTTCTCCAGGTGCTTCGGTTTCCTCCTGCCACGTGAAGAAAATTAACGACGACTCGTGCATTGGCTGTGAATATCTTTAAATAAAAATAAAAAATGTAGTAGGACCCTTCTGAAAAAAGACTCGTTGGACTTAGCGTTGCTTTACCGGATAAAGAACCCGGATTTATAATAGTAATATTATTATAATTGCAAAATAAGTGGAGAAAGAAATATAAAAATAATAATCAACATCATCATGAGTGAGTAATATTCAGCCAAATGGTTCAATATGAAGGGAGGTAAGTTCAATCGCCGCTGAGGGATTGACCCACCCCTTGCTGTGAAGTCAACAGCTGCGTTCTCATATCGTAAACAGACGCACGCCTGCCATGGAAATGTTGAATTTCCATTCCCAACTCAATCCTGACCCACGCCGGGAGACGGCGAAAATAAGATAAATAAATTACTTCCCCAAACCCCAGAAAAAAAACTAAACCTAACAATAATACATAAACGGTAATGAATTGAGTGTTGGAAAGTATTTGATTCGCGGCCAATGTAAACGGCAATTTTTTTTTATTAATTTCACTTCGCGATCGCGTGCGGGGGCTGTGGCTGAGCGTCCCCCACGGGACTCGACTTGGCAGCGCGAACGCCACTAACCAAACGGAGCTACCGCGCTCATGCGTCATTCGACCAAAGGCAAAGATCACCCGCAGAGCTTTCAGCGGACTGCTGGGGCAAGTGCTGTTAAGCGAACGACGGGCTGGGTGTGATGAGAAACCAGGCCCGGCCGCCTTTGTCTCCCCAGTGGCGATGTTTACCGCTCACCGCGCCGAGGTACGCATTCGAGGCTGAGTCGACCTGCCTCAAGGGTAGTTCAGATATTTCGTGGCCGTGAGCGGGAATCGAACTCGGGTTCGTAGCCGGGTTCGTAGGGCAGCGTAGCGCTAACCGCTAACCCACCGCTCCCCTACACCTCAATCTCCACACAGGCGCGTGTTTTTGCGTCCGCCAAAAAAAACAACATGGGTTTGAAACGACACACACACAGACCACGTGCGTCAAAACCACGCAGGCCTTTGTCGATTATGCAAGAAGAACTGCATTGTGGTCGCTCTGTGGCGCTAGGCCACCATCAATATCATTTTTAAGAAAAAAATTATTTTCTTGCGTTTGACAAGAACAGACCTCGACATTTTTCATCTAGCTCCTGAATATTCTGCTGTCACCGTGCGCAAGAATAGAATAGCAACTGGTGGTTTTTAGAAAGAAAAAAAAACTTCTGGAAGACTTTGATAACCTGCATTGCCTTGTGTTATTCATCGAAGTTGGCAAACGTTCAGTTTAACACGTAGGCTTTCGCGACCAATATTATTCACAACAAAGGTTTTTGGCTTAGATCGCGTAAGTATAAATGTGCCGTAACCCTCCACCACCCGACACACAGCCAGTAAGGTTTGTCACGTAACACAACGCGCCAACGAGTTACTACTTCAGCCCACCGGTGTGTTGGAGAGTAAATCCACGACATTTACATTACCAGCGAAACGTCACGATACTCAAAATGTAAATGTTGTCGATTTACTTTCCAACACACCCGAAAAAAAATCCACCCGACCACGGGATGAGAGACACGAAAACTCCAAATATACAGCAGGCGTCAGGGTCGGGATCGAACCCACGACCTCCTGTATACCAGGCGAGATAGTTAACATCTCGCCACCGTGGGGCCCACGAAAAAGATTGGCAACCGCTGCTCTAGATGGCTCTCTACAGCTCCCTGTCGTCGACGTCTTTCCAAGAAATTGCAGCGCTGCACCTTTACCACGAATCTTTTTTCGTCCACTCTTGCTACAGAAATAGTTTTTGCCTCCCCACCGAAATGTCTCAGCTGAGTGCGTCACTGCCTCCCCCCCCCTCGCCTCCGCCAACCCCCCACGCTACACTCCAAGTGCACACCACATCGATGGCTGGCTGATAAGGCACGCGCCACTCCGACTCACCTCCCTCTCAAATGGACCAGGGAGGTAATAAATAAATGAGCACCCCCCCCTTGCTCCTCCCCCAAAGATAAAGATCCCCCGTATAGCATTTACCAGACTTTTGGGGCAAGTGCAGTTCGCGAGCACCTATGAAGGCCGCCACGGCACCACGAGGGGGTGGGTGGCCAGCACCACGCCCGGCCGCCTTTGTTTCCCTAGTGACGATATCTACACACCGTACCAGGTACTCATTTGAGGCTGAGTCGACATAGGAGAGTGCCCATGACCGGTTCAGATAATCGCCACTGGGTGTTGGTGACCGTGAACGCGAAGTCGAACTCGGGTCGTAGCTGGGTTCATTGCGCAGCGCGCTAACCGCTGCGCCACCGCTCCGCACTGCTCCTCCGCCCAAAGACAAAATATCCCCCAGTATAGGCTTCAACAGTCTGTCGGGGCAAGTGCTGTTAGCGAGTAGGGCCTACGAAGGCCGGGGCAGTACACGAGGGGGTGGGTGGCCAGCACCACACGCAATCACGCACTCGCTTTTAGCACGCGGGCCAATTTCAGAGGGACAAGAATGACTCTAACGGGAGCGAACGAGCGAATGAATGAAAGGGGAAAGACAACCCGGCTCTTGTGAAGAACACTCACTCCCACACAGGGCAATCGGCAGAACTTGGCGGCGTTTCACGAGCGCCCTGCGTGCGTTTTCTCGTGGCGATAACTGCGGAGGCTTTTGCCTCTTTGATCGATGGAGCATAAGAGAGGGAGATGGTGCCGTGGTGGTGGTGGTGGTGGTGGGGAGGGGTGGTGGGAGATTGTTGGAGATGGGGAGGGAAGTGAAGGCTGCATGGAACGTGGAGCTGTTTAGAGGGAGAGGCGGATATCACAAGCAGGTTTATTTTACAGTGACGGGAACATATCTAAGGGCTGATCGTAATGTTCCACCGTCTCGTCTCGGGTCGGGCGGGATATCTCCCCTTGGCGTTCCACCACTCCAATGCCACGTGAACCCGCTCCAACCACTACCGCCACGCGGGCGAGATGTTAACTACCTCGCCTGGTGTGCAGGAGGTCGTGGCTGCGATCCCGACGCTGACGCCTGCTGCTGTATATTTGGAGTTTGCGTGTCTCTCTCTCCCCGTGGTCGCGCGTATTTTTCTCCGGGTCCTCCGGTTTTTCCCTCCAAATTTAGAAACGTGCTTTTAGATTATTTGTCCGCTGTGAATTTCCACGTGATCAGCCCCCTAGCATTAACAGATAGTTGAGGCTCGCCGGTTACTCTTGGAGATCAACATTGTTAATGATCAACGAGTTTATGAAGGCTTTTAACATCATTATAGGTCACCACATGGATTCAAAATGTATCGTCGTCATTTTATATTTGGCCAATTCATCCATGATTATTCACCAAATAACTATCGCGCATGATGGACATTCACACGTTTAAATAAGATAACCCGTAATAACACAGTTTTTCACTATAAATCCTTTATATGCGTGGCAGCTAGAGTCCTCTCGTCCTCCGGCTTGAGATGGCTGCCACCTATGGGTCAGATGATTGTCTGGCAGCATTAAGCAATTGGTAATTAAATATTTAAAAAAAATTCCCTAAACAGTGTAAAATTTTGGAAAACATTTTTTCACGAAAATGCATTGTCACGCACAACGAGTCTGTGTGCAAAATGTCAGCTCAATTGGATCACGGGAAGTGGGTTAAAAAACGACCGAAAGATTTGCACGGTCCTAAGCAAGCAAGCAAGTGAACTTAATATAAAGGATTTAAAAAATCACCTAACGCCGACCCCCCTGGGACATTGCCTCGTAACCCCCCCCCCCCCAGAAATCCGTGTAACCCCCGGTTGAGAACCACCGCCTGTCGCCTGCGAGCCCCCCTTTCTGGGCGATATCGGGTTGAAACGTGGCGAAAAGAGTGCGCAGAAACTAAATGCGCGGAGATTGATCGATTTTTTTGGGAGAAGGAGGGGGTGGGGGATAGCTCTTAAACATATTGGGTTTATTAGAGAATGTTGCTAGTACGATGTTGCACGTGTTTCGCGTCTTCGCTGGAAGGAACGGGACGACCGCGAAACGCCACGAAAAAAACACAAAGACAAAGGTCCCCCGTGTAGCCTTCACAGACTGTTGAGGCAAGTGCTGATAGCGAGTAGCAGCACCTATGGAGGCCGAGGGGGTGGGCTGGCCAGCACCATGCCCGACCGCCTTTGTCTCCCCAGTGACGATGTCTACTACGCACCGCACCGGGGTAGAGTACTCATTTGAGGCTGAGTCGACAAAAACACAAATACAACGATCCCCCGTGTAGCCTTAGCATGCTGTCCGGGCAAGTGCTGTTAGCGAGTAGCGGCACGGCACACGACGGGGTGGGTGTCCAGCACCACGCCCGGCCGCCTTTGTCTCCCCATTGACGATGTTTTGACATTGCACCAGGCGCTCATTTGGGAAAGGCCCGGGACCGATTCAGATTTTCGCCACTGATGTTGGTCGTGAGTGCGCTCACCACTGCACCACAAAGACAAAGATCCCCCGTGTAGCCTTAGCAGACGGTTGGGGCAAGTGCTGTCACGCGAGTAGCAGCACCTATGAAGGCCGGCACGGAATGCACACACGCGCACGCATCAAACTCCAGACTCGAATAAAGCCATCCTTGGCCTGGCCGTGCATCCTCCTTGGCGAAGTGGAGCTTGTAAAAAAATGCTCGCGGTTTTTTTTTTCCTCCACTGAGGTGGTGTATACATATAAAATCTATTCGTCATAAATCAAGACGCACATGGGTACGTGTATATATATTTAAAAGAGATGTTGCCTTCATGTGAATTGTTAGAACACCGAAATTTGGATCGGCGCGGTGGTGGCGAGATGTTGACTGCCTCGCCTGGTATACAGGAGGTCGTGGGTTCGATCCCAACGCTAACGCCTGATGTATATTTGAAATTTTCCTGTCTCTCTCCCCGTGGTGCCGTGGATTTTTCTCCGGGTCCTCCGGTTTTCCCCTCCATATTTAGAAACACGCGTTTAGATAATTGTTTGGCTGCTATGAAATTCCACGTGATCATTCGTGCTAGGCAGGTCGCTTCTGAAAAAGAGCTGTCTAGCTCAGTGAACCTTAAAAAAATTTGTTTCGTTTTTAGCAATCCTATTTCGATTCGATCTCGCGGCGCGGCAGCTGAAAGGACGGTGCGAGTTTTCTTGAATTCCAAACCTCCTCTCTGCAATCTGTTCATTCGCACGCCGCAGTCAGTCGATCGACAAGTCACGTGTGGTGCGAGCAAATTGTGGGTGTACTTCCACCTTTTTTCACGACGCCTCCACATTTTTTTACGTCAACCTCCTGGTTCAATAAAGCACGCGACGATGCTGGGGGCGGTCCTGGACTCGCTTTCCCGCAACCGGCGTCCCCCTCGAGCGAACCACGCAATCGGAGACCCCCCTCCCCACCACCACGACCCCCAAACCCCCAAGGGGCAGATCTAGGCTGAGGATTTTGGTTAACTGGGAAACATGTTGCTCCTTTATATTTCATTTCATGTTTTTGCAAGCGTTTTTTGTTGTTGTTGTCGTTACTTTTACAGAGGCACAATTATTCGGTTTGTCCGTCTGTCCAACCAATACATTCTCGGAAATGTTGAGCAACGAATTATCATTCGCATTTCCCTCTGTACGCGCATGGGAATTGAAATAATGACGTCTTTGTTATTTCATTTGTATTTTGTGATATTTATTTATTTTTCATTTTCCTCCAATTTGGCGCCGACACTTAAATTTGCGCCCTAGGCGACCGCCTATTTCCCCTACATGGATTGTCTGCCCCTGTGACTATGACTACTGCTACTGCTACTACTGCTACTACTGCTGCTACAACTACGTTTGGCCAGCCAGTGTGGCAGAGTATGTCCAACTACAGACTCTATAGAGGGAGGAGCTCTCTAGTCTCGCACTTAATAATAATGATGATGATGATGATGTCATTTTAAATAGCGTCATTCATGCTAATTACATCCCAACAACGTTGCACATTCATTGTATATATATAAAGGGGCCCAAATCCTATTCATATAACAACTTTTAAGCGAATGAAAAACCTCAGGAAAAATAATAATTCAAAAATAAAGGTCACCAAGACAACAGTTATCACACCAGAGAAATGAGTCCATTCAACTAAAACTAATTTTTATTTTACCAGCTAAGGCCCACAGAGCTATGTAGCTCTTTGTCAGACGCAACCTGCAGGCTATCACAGATGATTTCTCAACAAAGTGGCTTATCATGTGGAAATGTAGAGCATCCAAATACTCTAAACGCGTGATGTTGATTCTAAATCTGGAGGGAAAAAGCCAGATGATCTGGATGCAAATTCACGCGACCACGGGGAGAGAGACACGCAAACTCCAAAAATACAGGCGTCGTGGTTGGGATCGAACCCACTGACCTCTTATATACCATTTCACATCTCGCCACGTGAGGTCTCAACATCGCAGAGCACGATCGCAATTTCTCACACTCGAGCCAGGAAACCTTCACAAGGAGGGGGCGTTGGAAGTGCCAAAGAGTCATGATAAATTGAGACAAATCAGTCAAATGTCCAAAATATATGACGCCCCTTCCACTAGCAGTGCCCTGAGTAAGTATTTGCAGGGCTGCACCTGTGACCTTTTACCACTCGTCCGCTGTGCATCTGCAAACCTGCGTGGGTTTCTGCACATTGGAAACAACAAATCGATATTCCATTGATATTTAGCAGGAAACATATTAATAGTGTAGGGCCCTATTTAAAAGTGTAGTGGTGTCTGGATACGCATCTGCCGTGTACGTGTGTTGTTTACGCTGTGTAAAATTCACCCTTGGTATGTATGGTATATTACATTGGCGAATGTGTTGAACTTTCTGTATATCCGGTAGCGTGCAATGTACCCTCATCATCAGGCGGTACCGAGGAGTTTGGCGAAGGAAGATCTTGACGTGTACGGTCACGTGGCCTGGCCAGTGAGATTAAGGGCAGCAAAAAAACAGAAATCTACTTTCACGGCCACACTCTCTCGTTGAGCCCACATTGCTCAAAACGCGGAGAGTCGAGGGGAGTCTAGCGGACTCGTGCTAGCGGACCCGTGCTAGAGGCCCCGTGCTAGCGGACCCGTGCTAGCGGACCTGTGCTAGCGAACCCGTGCTAGAGGCCCCGTGCTAGCGGACCCGTGCTATAGGCCCCGTGCTAGTGGACCCGTGCTAGCGGACCCGTGCTAGAGGCCCCGTGCTAGCGGACCCGTGCTAGA
>CM025627.2:7100598-7111011 GCA_014621495.2 Entosphenus tridentatus
TGTTTCTCTCGTAAATTCGTAGGAGAATAAAAACGCGAAATGAACAGCACACGGGGTTCTGGCACAACAGCTCCTGCGGCTCCTAGGGCCCCTCCGACAACAACAAAAACACACAACTTTTTAATGCATTGGGCAACGTCTGTGGATGGGTGGCTGGATGGGTTTGTAGTTTGATGGGTTGGCAGTGGGATAGGTAGGTGCGTGACTGAATGGATGGGTTTCTGGATGGGTGGGTGGGAGGCCGGCTGGGTAGATGGGTGGCTGGGTGGCTGAATTGGTTGGTGGCTGGGTAGCTGGATGTGTGGGTGACTGGGTGCATGGATGGATGGGTAGCTGGATGGGTGGGTGGCTGGATGGATGGGCGGCTGGATGGATGGCTGGTTGGGTGGCTGGCTGGCTAGAAGGGTGGGTGGCAGGATAGCTAGCTGGGTGGGTGGGTGGCTGGCTGGCTGGGTGGATGGCTGGTTGGGTGGCTAGCAGGCTAGATGGGTGGGTGGCTGGATGAGTGGGCGGCTGGGTGGATGACTGGTTGGGTGGCTGGTTGGGTGGATGGGTGGGTGGCTGGATGGGTGAGCGGCTGGGTGGGTGGTTGGAAGGGACGGTGGGTGAGCGCGGATGAAAACTAATGAAGGAATAAGTAAATCTACACATGAACACGCCACGCAATGTATGCTGGCAATTAATAAATTGATCTCGCTGTCAGGAACTACGCGAGTAATGGAAGCAAGCCTGGACTGCGGCCGACGTTCAAAAAAGAAACATCTCTCACACAGCGACGCTGCCGTCGAACCTCCCGGGTTTCAACCTTGCACGCCGCCAATGCGTCGACCGTCAACCGAATCAGGACCGGGCCACGTGACCGATGCGGTCACCTGACGATGCCACCGAATGGCGCCATCAAAAGATTCGGCTGTCTGCGAGCGGATGCTGCCACGAATCCCAAACCATCGACCGCATCGTAAACAATCAGCCGCTGCCGCCGCCGCTGCTGCTGCCGCTGCGTTCACTCTTTTAAAGGAAGATGAACAAGACAAGGAAGAATAAGAAAACTAACTCGTGCTATGTCGCGATCATCCGGCAATAAGCTAAAATTTACTTTACGTTTTAAAGCTGAATTTAAAACGAGTCGGATGGCGCAGTACATACTTAATTGTGCACCTCTTGTGGATAATTGTATTGACTGTGCGTACAAAGTAAGTGCATTGGCTTGGCAGGACAGGCAGCCTGCTTGCTAGCAGGTACGATGTGCGGTGGCTGAGACTCAACAAAGTCACGTAACATTGATGGAGAAGACGGCTTTCAAACTCGTCCTAAGCCTGGACACAGCTCGTTGGCAGATATCCCGGGTACAGATCGATCCAGGGACGAATTAACGTAATTATTCAACCAACCCTATAACTAAAACAAATTCCAAAACAACTCAACGCGTGCGTCAATAACAACATCGTTAAGCCAGAATATATATCGAGAGAACATTTACCCGCACATGCACTGAACTTTTCTTTATGGATCCTTTTGATCTCATAATATATATATACACACACGAGTTAGCGGTCAGTGCGTCGCGCGACCACCCGAGTTCGATTCCTACTCACGGCAAACAACACCACTTACAGGTTGTCTGTACCAGTCCTGGGCATCCTCCTCTCCCCGCCCCTAGGTCGACTCAGCCTTCAAATGAGTACCTGGTGCGGTGTGTGAACATCGCCACCGGGGAGACAATGGCGGCCGGGCGTGGTGCTGGCCACCCACTCCCTCGTGTGCCGTGACGGCCTTCGTAGGTGCTCGCTAACAGCACTTGCCCCAACAGTCTGTTAAGGCTATCCGGGAGGGGGGGGGATCTTTGTCTTTGTTAGACTAAAACATAGAGTCACGGAAAATGGAAATAATAAATTATAAAACAATCAAATTATCACGACGTTTCCATTGCAACACAAGCATTCATCATCAGGTATGAAAACCACAGCAAGAAAATATTATTGCTGTGGTTGTCACACCTGATGATGATGATTGCTTGTGTTGAAATCGAAACGTCGTGAGAATTTGATTGTTTCATTGTTTATTCTTTTATTATTTCCCTTCTACGTGACTTTATCGAAAGAACCAAGAATACGAATCCCTGCAGTCACGAAAGCTTTAAATCGAAAATTAAAACATCGAGGTTACGTGCGCATGTGTCTCACTTTTAATTTTAAACTTTCACTGTTTTTTTGACTCGCATGCGTTTCGCGGTCGAGCGTTAAACCCCTCGTTTGTGAGTCGTCCCAATATCCCCCCACGGACCCTGCTGTACTCGTCCTTTGTGAGGTTGACGTCGCTCGTATGTTGTTGCTGCTGCTGCTGCTGTGCTCACGCAGAATCACGGATCTCTGGTGTGAAATAGCTGGTAAAGTGGCTAAGCGGCACGATCACGCATGCAACAAATCAAAATGAACTTACAACTAAACTAAAACTATGGCAACTATTGTTATTCATTTGACCGGGTAAGGCCCCACTGAGCTATGTAGCTCTTTTTCAGAAGCGAACTGGCCACAAATTATATTGTAGCTCAACGAAGTGGGCTTAATTATCATCACGTGGAAATGTATAGCAGTAGCCAAATACTGCGAACGCGTGATGTTGATTCTAAATGTGGAGGGAGACACCGGAGGAGAAAAATCCACGCGACCACGGTGAGAGAGAGAGAGAGACACGCAAACTCCAAAAGATACAGCAGCAGGCGTCAGCGTCGGGATCGAACCCACGAACCTCCTGTATACCAGGAGAGGTAATTAACAGCTCGCCACGACGGCACCACAACACATTCCTGCGGAGGGAGCTGGTAGAAACGTTGGGTTGCTCGGTCAATGGCCAGGGTCAACGGCGGCGTGAGTAGGTTAAACGTTGAGTTTTATAAGGGCACCACTGGGTGACCAGCCCCTCCCCACCCAGCCCCACCCCTCCCACCCCCCACCCAGCCCTACCCTCCCCACCCAGCCCCTCCCCACCCTCCCCACCCAGCCATTCCCCACCCTCCCCTCTCCACCAACCCCGCCCATTTTTGGATGCACGACGGACGGACGGACACAATAATCCCCTGTGGGCTGGTGGAACCAGGAGGTTCCTACCAGTAAAAGCAAACGTAATCTAATTGACGACGATGAAAGGCCATGGATATGAAAAAGGACCATTGCCTCAAGTGTCGTATATTTTATACGTTTCCCCTTAAAAAGCCACAGTGTTATATTGACCAATGTGTTGAGTTTGTTTCTATGTATTAGTGATTGTGCACCACTGCCAACGTGGTGTCGCCAAATAATAATGATATTAACATTAATACAAACAATATATATAAAAAGTATGTTTGGCAATGATAGCCAAATACAGATGTCTGTGGTTAGATTAGCGTCCCTGGTGTGCGATCACTTTGCGAAGTTGAATTGAGTGGTCTTGCGATGGGGCCAATGAAAGGTAAATTTTGACTTAAAGCTTTCGTGACTGCAGGAATTAATATTCTTGGTTCTTTCGGTAAAGCCACGTAGATAGAAAAAAATAATTTACATTTTTTTAAATTAAATAAAATTACAAATAATATATTTTTTTATTTTTATTTTCTATCTACGTGACTTTACCGAAAGAGCCAAGAATAGCAATGAAAGTTGTTTCACTGCACTGGCAATGCCAGTCGGAGCAACTCAACAGCACGATGGCAACTTCGAGCGATTGTCACCTGCTAATCACCAATCAATGTCGCTCCCTTGCACGGAATGGGATGGGACGACGTGGGGTGGTGAATGTTACTACCAGTGTCCACCAAGGGGCAGTGTCCACCAAGGGGAGTGTCCACCAAGGGTATTGTCCACCAAGGGCATTGTCCACCAAGGAGCAGTGTCCACCAAGGGCATTGTCCACCAAGGGCATTGTCCACCAAGGGACAGTGTCCACCAAGGGGAGTGTCCACCAAGGGGAGTGTCCACCAAGGGTATTGTCCACCAAGGGGCAGTGTCCATCAAGGGTATTGTCCACCAAGGGGCAGTGTCCACCAAGGGTATTGTCCACCAAGGGCATTGTCCACCAAGGGGCAGTGTCCACCAAGGGTATTGTCCACCAAGGGGAGTGTCCACCAAGGGGCAACGTCCATCACGACCCCCCCCACCCCCCACGGGAAGGGAGTTGTCACAGCAACTGTGCGGCGATCCACCAACCCTAGCAGCTGTGATGTTGCTGCGTCCACAGGGCTGGATCACACGCGGACACGTGCAGTGGAGACAGAACCGGCCCTAGACCTTTGGGGGCCCTAAGCAAAATTTGGTTGGAGGCCCCTTTGATGTATGATTTTTTTCACCCACCCGCTAGCAGTGACTCTAGGGGGCCCTCTGCTGGCCACGGGGCCCTTTGCAATTGCAAGGGTTGCTTAGTGGCTGGGCCGGCTCTGAGTGGAGACACCAAAGACAAAGACCCCCCCACCCCCCCCGTATAGCCTTAACAGACTGTTGGGGCAAGTGCTGTTAGCGAGTAGCGGCACCTATGAAGGCCGGCACTGTGGCACACGAGGGGTTGGGCTGCCAGCACCACGCCCGGCCGCAGAAGAGACACCACCACCACCACCCACTCCTAGATGCGTCCCAGATGCAGCAACGTAAAATGTTTCCGCTCGCAATAATTGTGAAGTGTTTTTCCTTGGGCAAACAGAGGAAGTTTTTGAATGGTATGGCTTGATCTTTGCACTGACAGAAAGCAGAAAAGTGTCATAAAAGTGAGAGCTTAAATCGCAGTACATATAGAACTCGGGGTCGCCGGGTTCATAGCGCAGTGCGCTAACCACCCCCCCCCCCACACACACACAGGACGAAGACAAAGATCCCCCGTATAGCCTTTAACAGTAGGGGCAGGTGCGAGCACCTATGAAGTACAGGGTGTGGTACACGAGGGGGTGGGTGGCCGGCACCGCGCCTGGGCCGCCTTTGTCTTCTTAGTGACGATGCTTACACACCGCACCAGATACTGTACTCAGTTTAGGCTGAGTCGACCTAGGGGAGACCCGGGATAAGGTGTGCAAACATGGCCACTAGGGAAACAAAGGCGACCGGGTGTGCTGCAGGTCACCCATGCCGGCCTTCTTCGCTGCTGCTCGCTAACAGTACTTGCATCAACGATCTGTTGAGGCTGTACGGGGATTCTTTGTCTTTGCCTCTTGTCCTTGGATGATATCACATCCCAATCACGCCCATTTCCTACTAATCTGCTATTCAACGCACACGCGCGCGCGCGCGCGCGCGCACGCCACGTAGTTACCAACTTTACTGTTAATGAAGGCGCTGGCGTAGAATGCTCAGTCTCGGTGCCTTCCAATAAACTCGTTAATGCGAGCGACTTTCAATCAGCGTAAATCATACGCGCAACTCACAAAGGAGTAATCAGGCATGGGACTTTTTTTTCTCTCTGATTAGACACGGTTAACAGGGGGGAGAGTTTCAGACGTGGTGGTTAGCGCACGACGCTATCATCTCGGCAAGTTTCGAGTTCGACTCCCGGTTCACGGCCACCATCAGTGACGAGTGATGTCCGAAGCGGTCTTACTCGTTCCCACCCCACTTCACATAGCCACACTGAACCAGAATGGTGAAGTATGGTGAAATCATCCTCCCCACCACGTGATTGAGGCTTTCATGCAACAGTGGATTGATGCTATGTACAATTTAATGTGGTCTGCGTGCATATGTAGCCTTTGCCTTCAATCAGCATCTGATCAACACGATACGCACATTAAAGGGAATGTATAATGCAACGTGTCAACTTTATACTTTTAGGTTTTTTCGGTAAAGTCACGTAGGTAAAAATAAAAAAATAATGAAAAAACAATAATAGAAATAAATATTTATATGAATTACAGAAATAATAATAGAAATACATATTTCTATTTTTTTTATTATAATTTATTTTTACCTACGTGACTTTACCGAAAAAACCTAAGAGTATGAATCCTTGCAGTCACAAAAGCTTCAAATCCAGTGTCAACTTTACCCCGTTCTATAATAAGTTCATACCTATGTGGGCTTTGCCTGGTAGGATTGCGATGGTTTAGTGTTGTATTTGTTTGTGTGATTTGTTTACCATTAATTTGTACTTTTCACTATCGTGTGTTGGCATTGATCGTTGTTGTAAGGTTCTGACCCTGTGTCTGTGAACAAAAGAGCATCATAACTCATCAGATTCCTCCTCCAGTGTGAATAAATATTCTGGTTCTGATAAGGAAGAACGTTCCAGGCGGACGCAGGAGCTCATCAGAAAGCGCCGCGCGACGCAGTGGCCGTCTTTGTTCGATGGCCAGCCAATTTAAAATAATAATATAAAAAAAGACAATGAAAGAAACTATAAAAAAAATTTACCCGTAAAAACAAAGTTTTTCACTATAAATCCTTTATATGCGTGGCGGCTAGAGTCCTCTCGTCCTCTGGCTTGAGATGGCTTCCACCTATGGGTCAGACGATTGCCTGCCACCATTAAGCAATTGGTAATTAAATATAAAAAAAATGCCTAAAAAGTGTACAATTTTTGAAAAAAAAAATCACGAAAATAAATTGTCACGCACAACGAGTCTGTGTGCAAAATGTCAGCTCGATTGGATCACGGGAAGTGGGTTAAAACACGACCGAAAGATTTGCACGGTCGTAAGCAAGCAAGTGAACTTAATTATAAAGGATTTAAAAACATCTCCTTCACACATCGGTCTCCACTTTAAAACGAATAATAATAACCTCGATATTTCTTACCGTATATAATATAATATAATCAATGATTGTTGCGTTTCTATAATTAACTGTTTGATGATTACGCGCTGCAGAGGCGCAAAGCTACGCAACTGACAAACTCTTTGGTTCTTTCGGTAAAGTCACGCTTGTGTTTCGATCGAAACGTCGTGATTTGTTTCATTTTATTTCTACCCACGCGACTTTACCGAAAGAACCAAAGAGTATGGATTCCTGCAGTCACGAAAGCTTCAAATCAAAACTACGCAACTGGCTTCATGTTTGCCAGCGTATTAAAATACAGCGGAAGGTATTTAATAGCATTCACTTATCTGTGCACAACTTCCGTGCTCGTAATGTGCGACTAACTCACTCGTAATAATACGTGTGACTAACGAATAATGTGTGAATAAGACAATTGCCGTGCTAACAATATGTGTGACGAACGCGACTGTGGGCCATTTACATAATTATAATAATAATAATTACATTTAGTCAATTTATAAGAACAACAATGTATCGTACGGTATATTTATATTTTTTTATTACCAGGTGAGGCCCATTGAGCTATTAAGATTTTTTTTCAAATGCGACCTGGCCACAAATTATAGCTAATTAAAGTGGTTTCTCATAATCACGTGGAAATGTAGAGCAGTAGCCAAATTATATGAACGCACATCGATTCCAAATGTGGATGGAAAAACCGAAAGACCCGGGGAAAAATCGACGCGACCACGGGGAGAGAGAAAAAAATAAAATTTCAAATATACAGCAGCAGGCGTCAGGGTCAGGATAGAACCCACGACCTCCTGCATACCAGGCGAGTTAGTTGACATTATAACTCGCTTGTAAAACATACAGCTCTAACAGCAGCTGTGTCTAGTTAGTATCACGTTAAGCATACATTTCACAATCAACTTTATCGTTTAGTTTTGATTCAAGTAAAAGTTGAATGCTGTAAATGTATTTGATATATATATGCGAGTAACAAATAAGATCAATGACCTCCGTCAGTAGATTGTCAAAAGGTTCGTTACAGAACCTTAAACTTAACGTGGTAAACATTTGATGTCTATATATATAAAATATATACACAGTATTATACATATACAACCAGTGTTGTGTTATACGATGACATGAGTATATCGTATTTCAGTGCATAAATAGTGTTGTGTTCTTTAATATACGTAAGCAGTATCGTACACACCTATATGGTATCGTGTTCTATGATTGCTCACGATCATTAATACTCATTAGCAGACAATTATAATTTGTAGAAATACGCAAACAACATGGTGTTCTCTGCCATAATGTACACGGTATGATATATATATAGAGAGATAACAAATGACATTGCGTATGTGCAGGTTTTATATAAAATTTAATATACAGTATAAACATAATGAATAATATAAAATGACTTGGACGTTACAGTGATACAATTCATACACAGGGTGATGATCCATTTACAGATGCCCCAACGCGACCGGCTTAACATTTAAACGTCTTCTTCGTTGACCAATCACTGAACCGCTCCTAGGCCTCCCCTAGGTCGATTCGGCCTCAAATGAGTACCTTGTGCGGTGTTGTAAACATCGCCACTGGGGAGACAAAGGCGGCCGGGCGTGGTGTTGTCCCACCCACACCCTCGTGTGCCGTGCCGGCCTTCATAGGTGCTCGCTAACAGCACTTGCCCCAACAGTCTGTTACAGGCTACACGGGGCATCTTTGTCTTTGTCCGAGGCGGTCGCTGTGGGGAGCGGTGGCGCAGCGGTTAACGCGCTGCGCCACGAACCCGGCGACCCGAGTTCGATTCCCGCTCACGACCACCACCAGCACCAGCGCCAATTGTCTTAACCGGTTGCTGGACCAGGCGTTCATGTACGTGTGTGCGTTTGAACCTCTTTCTCACCGTACGTAGCCAACCGTGTTCACCGGAGGTGCGTGATGTTGGGCCCCCCCCCCCCCCCCTCGTGTGCCCAGCTGGCCCTATGGTTCTCCTGCAAGCGCCAACAGCACTTGCCCCAAAACAGTGCATAAAGGCTACACGGGGTAGCTTTGTATTTGTGTCCTAGAGGCAGTGGGAGGTCGTGTCCGTTGGTGAAAATGAAAGTCGGCGCGTGCGGAATTTTACGTAAGTTTTTAAATACGCGTCATATTTAAAACTGTTCTTTATTTTACCAGGTAAGGCCACACTGAGCTACACTGCTCTTTTTCAGAAGTAACCTGGCCATATATGATAGCCTAATGAAGTGGCTTGCCACGTGTAAATGTATAGCAGTCAAAAAACGCGTGATGTTGCTTCTAAATGTGGAGGGGGGGGGGGGGGGTAATCCGGAGAGACCCGGGCAAAAAAAATCAAATCGACCACAGAGAGAGAGACACGCAGACTCCAAATATACTGCAGCAGGCGTCAGGGTCGGGATCGAACCCACGATCTTCCTGCATACCAGGCGAGGCTGTTAATATCTGGCCACCGTGGCCAAAAAGAGTCCCTTAAGGCGACACGAGCTGCCTTTATGTCTTTGAGGCGGTCGGAGGTCGCGTACCGTTGGTGACAACGAAAATAAGCGCGTGCGTCATTTCACGCAAGAGGGCAGTCCCGGCCTGTTCCACCTACCGCATCGTCGCCCTCTCTCTCCCCGCGATGTCTCCTCGCCACCACCACCACCGACAACCCCACCCTTCTGCCAGTGAGGGAGTATCCCAGGCAGTATTACTTCCTGTGGGAGCTCCCTATTGCTTAAGTTAGTGGCGGCATAGCCCATGGGTTTTCCCATAAGGAAGAAACACATCAATCAGCTCAGCGTGTAGAGAGAGAGAGAGATGTATATATATGCCGTGAGTTTAGGAGAGAGCCGTGCGTCAAATGTTGTTTTGGTTTTAACTCGATCTGAAATGCCGCCAGTGAACGGCATACCCTTCGAGGATTATTCCCCAGGATTACTTGTGGCTCGCTGGATCGCCAATCTCGGAGTGTGGATGCGAATAATAAATATTGACACAGAAAGGAAATGCCTCAATTGTCGGTGAATCGTCGCATACATGTTTATAATCAACAGTTATTTAATAAAAAAAATAGATTAATTCCAACATTATATTGTCAGAGCCAAGCGCGATGATTTAAAATATTACAGATAAGCCACTGACCATGCCTTAGAACCTGGGCATGAACGTATTTAAATGCTCCTGATCAACTCTCGGCCATTTGAACGTAGAAGAAGAATACGTTTCATCTGGATTTGAAGCTTTCGTGACTGCAAGAATCCATACTCGTTGGTTCTTTCGGTAAAGCTACGTAGGTAGTAACATAATAGATCACGACGTTTAGATCGCAACACAAGCAATCGTCATCAGGGGGGACAACCACAGCAAAAAAAAACGTGCTGTGGTTGTCCCACCTGATAACGATTGCTTGCGTTGCGATCAAAACGTCGTGATTTATTCTTTTTCTATTTACGTGACTTTACCTAAAGAACCAAAGAGTAAGAATAAGTATATATGGACGTGTGTGGGTTTCTGTATGAGTCTATGGCTGGTGGATGTCTCTGTGTCTACAGGTCTCTATGTAATGGGTCTCTGTGTGAGTCTATGAATAGTGGATGTCTCTGTGTGTCTGCGGGTCTCTATGTAATGGCTCTCTGTGTGAGTCTGTCTCTGTTTGTCTATGGATCTCAATATTCGT
>CM025627.2:7111021-7128735 GCA_014621495.2 Entosphenus tridentatus
TTGGTGTCTATGGATCTCTATGTAATGGGTCTCTGTGTGAGTCTATGAATAGTGGGTGTCTCTGTGTGTCTGTGAGTCTCTATGTAATGGGTCTCTGTATGAGTCTATGGCTGGTGGGTGTCATTGTGTGTCTGCGGGTCTCTATGTAATGGGTCTCTGTTTGAGTCTATGAATAATGGGTGTCTCTGTGTGTCTGTGGGTCTCTATGTAATGGGTCTCTGTGTGAGTCTATGGCTGGTGGGTGCCATTGTGTGTCTGCGGGTCTCTATGTAATGGGTCTCTGTGTGAGTCTGTCTCTGTTTGTCTATGGATCTCAATATTCGTTAATGGCTCTCTGTGTGGGTCTATGACTGGTGGTTCCCAAGGTCGTGTGGTTAGTTTCGCCACCGCTCCAGTGAGGGTTGATATGTGGCTACGTGGGTTCTGAGAATCTGGGAACCACTGCCATAGACCACACAAGGGAAAACATATGCAATAGGAGACGTTTCGGACAATGACCCTTCTTAATGGCACATACGTATTATATTATTCTACAATGTATGCATGTTGAACTTCTTTCGCACCGTACATATCCCACCATGCTAATCGGAGGTGTGGGGAAGGAAAACAATGGCAAATTCCTCATAACAAATAAAAAAATTCTATAAATACGATCCTATTTACGTGTTATGAAGAAGGGCCATTGCTCGAAACGCCTCCCTTAAAAAAACATACTTTTCACGCCACACAGTGTTTTTGACCAATCTGGTGAGTTATAATTGTTGTCTGTGCTTGTGCACCCCTGCCAATGCAGCAACAGCAGCATCGCCAAAATAAGACCACGGATTTTTTTCGTAAATAGAGGATTGGGCTGGCAGGTGGCCACGAAATGGCAGGAAGGAAATTGATTCTTGAGCCGATCTGTGCGGAGTTTTTCTCCCACGCGAGGCCAATCTTTCACGCGTGAAATTGGCCAAATATCCCAGTGCCACCATCCTCCTGACCAAAGAGTCCTGAGACTCATTTAGGGATTCCTTGCATGGTGGAATGATTAGGGTTATTCCGTTACGAACCTGCCTATCTGATTTCGATTCCCTATACTTTACACTCCTGTCGTGTTTTTGTATTGTTTGCTGTTTTAACTTTCTAACCCGCCCCGACTGGACACCCGAATCCTCCAGCATAAATAAACGTTCCGACTCTAAATTTGCTCGCGAGCGCCGATCGAACTCGGCTCGCTCGCCGACTTCGTGGCGCAGCGCAAGCGCTAACCGCTGCACCACCGCTCCCGCACAAAGACAAAGGCACCGATCAGCGCGCTCGAGAGGAGGGGCCCGGGACGGGGAGGCAAGGCGGCAGACACAACAACACGCGCGGAACCCGCTGTTGTTTTCCTAGTGGGTGTGAACAGTCAAATTAAGGTGTTAACTGATCTCTCTGGATCCCACTGCCCTCTGTGTGTGTGTGTCTCTCTCTCTGCGCGTGTTTTTTTTCTCTTCCTCGGGCTATCAGCCTGTGACAGGCGGACTCGTGGAAGGAAGACGGGTCCCCCCGTGAACAATGGGTGATCTTTCCTTCCTGACGAGCCGCGCTACCCAACCGCACCAAGACAGCAAGAGACGGACGCCTGCGACGCACCGGGTGAAGGAGTTGGGGGGAAGGTCGGTGGAGGGGGTGAGACGAGGAGTCACCGACCGAACCATGTGCAAGCTCACCTCGTCAATCATCGCGAGATCTCCAGAGATCCCCCCCCCCCCCCCCCCCCCCCGGGGCCCCCCCCCCCCCAACCGACCCCCGCGCGCGCGTGCGACCTCCTCGGCTATCGTGAGCCAGGCCACGCACGAGTAACAGAGGGGCCCTGTAGCCAAGCCAACAAGACAAAGGCAAAGATGCTCTCCCCCCCCCCGCTCCCTCCCTCCTCCATATAGCCTTCATAGACTGTTGGGGGCAAGTGCTGTTTGCGAGTGGCACCTCCTACGATGGACGGCACCGGCGGTGTGGCCAACAAACCACGCGCCCGTCCATCTTCGTCTCACCCCTGTGCTTTGCGCACCGCGTCAAGTGCTCATTTTGGGCCGAGTCGACCTGAGGGGGAGGCCCAGGATCGGTTCGGAGAGAATGGTCGCGTGGTGTGACGGTGGCCGTGAACGGGAATCGAACTCGGGCGGGCGCTCTGGGGTATCGGAGCGCAGAGCAGCGCGTTAACTGCTGCACCACCGCTCCCCAGACAAAATTTGAAAATGTCAAGTATAGCATGAGCAGACTGTTGGGGCAGGTGCTGTTCGTGAGCACCTATGAAGGCCGGCAGGGCACACGAGGGGGCCGTGGGTGGGCAACACCACGCTCGGCAGCCTTTGTCTCCCCAGTGGCGATGTTTTCACACCGCACCAGGTACTCATTTAAGGCTGAGTTGACCTAAGGGGGATGCTCAGGACCGGTTCAGATAATCGTCACTGGGTGTTACGGTGGCCGCTACACTACCGCTCCCCAGACACACACGTGCAGACAGACAGAGTGAGAGAGAGACAGACAACAGACGTTTTATTATTATTATTTGATGGAGGGAAAGCTGTGGAAATATAGATATGTGTTGAGCGGTTAAATGTATTTATTTTTATTTGAATGGCCACGAAAGAGATAGCAGTAATAGAGGCTGCGTGTCTGTTTTTTTCGATAGACGCTTTAGAAGTGGTGATTTTTCTTCATTTTTTTACGGTTTTGTGTTTATGACGTTCGTGCAATGATTAAAGTGATAGATTGATTTATAATTTGAGAGGATATCCTTCCCCCCCCACCTCACGCCCTCTGGGAGATGGAGCGATTAAAACAATCAGCTGCCGTGGAGCGGGCGTGCAGTGCTTAGCGCGCGACACTACGGACTCAGCCAGCCGAGTTCGATTCCCGCTCACGGCCACCCTAACACCAGTGACGATCATCTGAGCCGGTCCTGGGCCTCTTAATCACACAGCGACCCATAGACTCAGAGGCCCACAGGCTCGCATAGAGACCCACAGACTCAGAGGCCCATATGTTCACACGGGGACCCATAGGCTTAACAAGGAACCGTTCGACTCACGCATAGACCAATTGACTCACATAGCGAGTCAATTACACGGAGAACCATAGGCTCACCCAGGACTGTGGATAAATATATCTTTAAAGCACCAAACTATCAAAAACCTTCACATTCCTCTTTTCTTATATTTTTCATAAAAATGGGGAATGTTAAGTGTTTTGTGGTGCTGTGTACGGTATACACCTTGGTCCTAACAAACTGTTGGGGCAAGTGCTGTTTGGCCTGGTTAGCGAACTCCCCGACGAACCCAGCCACCCGGGTTCGCATCCCGCTCACGGACAACGACAACAACAACCAGTGACGACGATTATCTGAATCTGTCACGGGCCCCCCGTGGGTCGACTCAACCTCAAATGAGTACCCTCGTGCAATATGTAAACCGGTGTGGGGAGACAAAGGCGGCGGCCGGGCGTGGTGGTGACCATCTAACCACCAAGTGTGCCGTGCCGGCCTTCATCGGTGGCTACTCGCTTACAGCACTTGCCCCAATAGTCTGTTAGAAGCTATACGGGGGATCTTTGTCTTTGTAACCACCACGTGTTCATAGGTGCTGCTCGCTTACAGCACTAGCCGTTTGTTGCAGGCCATAGGGGGCATCTTTGTCCACACAAAAAGAGAAGGACAACGATCACCCGTATAGCCTTAACAAACTGTTGGACAAGGGCTGTTAGCGAGCACCTATGAAGGCCGGCACGACACACGAGGGGGCGGGTGGCCAGCTCCACGCCCGGCCGCTTTTGTCTCCCCAGTGGCGATATTTACCTACTACACCAGGTACTCATTTGAGGCCGAGTCAATCTATGGGAGTGGCCCAAGACCGGTTCAGATAATCGTCGTTGGTGTTGGTGGCCGTGAGCGGGAATCGGGTTTTTAGCGCAGCGCGCTAACCGCTACACTACCGCTCTCCACACACCACACATACATACCACACACCATACATACACACCACACACACACACCACACACACACCACACATACAAACTACACACCACACATACACACCACACACACACACCACACATAAACACCACACATAGACACCACACACCACACATACACACCATACACCACACATACACACCACACATACACCACACATACACACCACACACACACGTACACACCACACACCACACATACACACCACACATACACGACACACACCTCACATACACATCACACATACACACCACACATACACACTACACATACACACCACACATACACACATCCAACATACACACCACACATACACACCACACATACACACCACACATACACACCACACACCACACATACACACCATACACCACACATACACCCCACACATACACATACACCACACATACACACCACACACACACACCACACACACACCACACACAGCACACATACACACGACACACCACACATACACGCCACACACCCCACATACACACCACACATACACACCACAAACCACACATACACACCACACATACACAACAGGGGCATGTAAGGCCACATGGCGTGTTGGGGGCTCTTTGCCACCTCTGTGGCCGGATTGTGGATGAGAAGCTTCGGGCTTCCGTTACCGCTCGCCCCTGCTGGGCTGTTGTCTGGATAAGCAACAAAAAAACCCACCCCACCACCAAATATCTATCCCACCCACCCTGCTCACCCCACCCACCCATCCACCCTGCTCACCCCACCCACCAATTTTCAAGGTCAGGGGCACAGCCAAGGGAATTTTAGTCGTGGAGTGTTTTCTTTGTCATCTTCCTTTGAGTTTTTTTTTTGGTACGGAGGCTTTCCAACCGACACGTACGTGCGTGGTTTTAGGTACGTGGTGCTGGGCACCTGTGAAACATAGCCTCGTCGCTTTAAGCGGATTGCTCCACCATAAATACAAATTCTGATTCTCATTTCTGATTCTTAAGTATGTGGTTCGTATTAGTGGTGGAAGTCAGGGCCGCATCTAGGAGGGGGCGGGGGGGGGGTACAGGGCCCGTTGCAATTTACACTGTGTAGACCCCCCCGCCCCCCAAAGCACGGGGCTCGGGGCAGTCGCTTCCATTCGCCGTACCCTAGGGACGGCTCTGGTAGACGTGCTAATGTCTCTCTATTGATTTTATAGCGGCGCCCCCCCCCCTTCGCTACTCGTCTATCCACTGCTGGATGAAGGTTTGCCACGCCGTGTCGAAAATTGGGGGCTGAGAGGGGGGGATTGGTGAAATTGAGAAAGAATAGATGTGAATAGGATTTTTTGTTTTTAATCAAAAGGTTGTACATTGTAATTGTACCATTAATGGTATTATTATGAATTATAATACTGTATATAATAATAATAATGTGATTCGTGGGATGTCGCCTTGGTGTAAATGTAGGCATGCTAGACTTGCAATTCATAGGCCGCCGGTTCGGTCTCCCGGAGCGGCAGTTGACACAATGAGCGATGTTCTGTCCGTCCAGCAGTGTGAATGGGTGCACAGGCGCAGCCCTGCAATTGCCTTATCACGCCACTGCTCCTAGAAGGGCCTCCACTAGAGGGAGCTGAGTGAGTGTATTTGCGCTGTCTTACGATGCTGGCCAGACCGTCTTGAACAAAAACAAGATGTGAGTTACCCACACTTTACCCCACCAAACGCAACTGCCGATCGACTAAACTCCGGTGTAACACATTTATACTCCTACAAGGTGGGTGTGGGAGGTGTAATAAACGTATCTCATTATTTCAACTGCCCCCCCCCCCCCCCCCCGGAGATCGACTCGGACCGACACCTCTCAGAATTGCAAGCCTAGTCACGTACTAAATCACCACTACGCCACGACGGGGTCTTCCAGCTTCGGGGCCCAGTTAACAAACCTACAACCGTTACGCAACAGACAAACCACCATTGCCATAGGCCAGCATTCTTCACTAATTCTCAGAGGATTGGGGGGAGCACTTTCGCCCACAAGGCATCATCAGTGTGAGTGAGTGAGATGCGTGGCTGCCACGCATTTGAAACCATTGGGTGTGTAGGGGGGGGGTGACACCCGCCCGGGGATGAGTGGGGGGGGGGGGGGTGTTCACATGTTCTGTATTGTCGGGGGGCCGCGCGTCAGGGGACCTCACTAAAGGCCACCAGTGGCCGCTAGTGGGCCCCTTGCGGCCTTTCAATGAAAGAACGCTGCCGTAACGCGATGCCCAAGGCTATATAGAAAATGTCTGGGGTGGGAAGCTAGCGCTGGAGGGGCAGGGGTGGAGCTGGGGGGTGGGGAGTGGGGTGAAGGGGGGGGAGGTAAGTCTGGCATTGGTGGGGGGGGGTCAATACTACAGTGATGAGGGGGGGTTCAAAGGGCAGGGCAAATGGCTGGACCACCCCTCGTCCCCTCGGCCTCGCCCCTGCCGCTCGTTTGGTGGAATCTCTTGACTCGACATCTCAAGATCATGGCCACTCAATTTTTACGGCCACGCAGTGGGGCTGGAGGAGTGAGGAGAATGGCTTTTCAGACGCGTAAAAAAGGAGGAATTATGGACGTTTCCGTTCAATTTTTTTTCTCTCTCCCGTCTTTACCCCCCCCCCCGCTACAAACTGCCCCCACCCCCACTACCCCCTTTCCTGATCAGATAAATGTCCAAAACACAACAACACACACGGGCAGGGTGCTGATTGGGCTGCCTGGTACACACACACGTTCAGTGTTTTTCTTTTGTTGCGGTTGCACCCGAGTCAAGAGCCGCATGGCTCACAGGGTTATACCTAATAAATGAAACTGAAATGAAAGAGTGGAGCAGCTAAACACGAATCGTCGTTAAAATGGTGATACAAGCGCCACCAAATTCGCCACGTATTATATCATATCTCCTAGGGTCACTGAATGAGACGAAGAAAACTGCGTTGGCCACCTATAAATCAAAGATGACCACCTAAACAAAGATGGCCGTCATAAATAAGATGGCGGCCACATTTTTTTAAATATATATTTTTTAAGTTTGTCGAACGTTTTTTTTCCCTTTTTTAAAATTAACCAAAAAAAATCATGCTCCTATCACAATTTTAACGATTACTCTGAATGAGAATGTGTGTGCGAGAGAGAGAAAAAAAACGTATCTGTTCAAGCAAGACTCACACACATTGCGATCGAAATTTTATAACGTAGCGCGCCGATCGCTTTGTGTAACTATACTGAACAAAACGGTAAATATTGACGTGCGGAATTATACAGGCCTGCTTAAAGGAAGCCAGTTTCACTCTTATGAAGATAAACAACACCAGCAAACGACAACAACAGCATCATTGATTCCATTGCACGGGCGCATTCAAATGCATAATCACGTACAGCATAAACGTCAGGGCACATTATTTTTTGTTATCAAAGCATAGAGGGTTGTTTCATTTATTTAAACACAAATGTTGAAACTGACTCCCGTGCACATTAATCCACGAGTGAAATTAATTTGATAATGGGTTTGTTTTGTCAAGATTATAGCGGTGTAATCCGTTCGTCACTTCTGGTTTTCTCGTCTCATTCATTCACGGGGTTCTTGGTCGAGCCTTGTAAACGACGGACTCGAGGTTACCCCACAGGAGGAAGAACATAAATTGAAACTAATAACGGCAAGAGATACATTAACTTACCGAATAAGCAATGCAAATCGTGTAATGTCAATATTGGAATAAATAAAATAACCCTATGTGCCCTGACTTTTGGACCACCCCGTATGTTGAAGAGGCGATATTACAGGCAACGGACCTTCTTCATGGCACAGCATTTAGAAGGGTCTCTATGAGTATTGCTGTGTCGTTAATGGGTTTACTACGTGGTCCATAATTTTGGTTGCATGGCCACAGTCGCACCACCATGGCGCGTGTCTTTAATGTCAATTCGTGAATGAGATGCGTCACATCAGCCTGGTGATGACGATGATGTTCTGAAGCGGCTGATGGCTCGCCCGGTGACTTCGAGGAGGAGGGAGGAGGATCGTCAAAGCCAGGAGGTATGCGATGATGTTTGCGTCTATGCACGTCCGCGTTGCCCCACTCGCATATCAACAGCGGCACCAGAAGCGGTGTTCCTCCGCCTCTGGGTGAGATTCCAGGATGGGGTCACGGCAGCAGCAGCAGAAGCGGGAATCGGGACTCGAGTCGGCGACGAGGTGGCACAATCGAGGTCTTGGTTGACGATGGGGGTAGGTTGGTGGTGGTGGTGGCCGTTGGTGGTGGCCGTTGGTGGTGGTGGTGGCCGTTGGTAGTGGTGGCCGTTGGTGGTGGCCGTTGGTGGTGGTGGTGGCCGTTGGTGGAGGCGGTGGTGGCCGTTGGTGGTGGCCGTTGGTGGTGGTGGTGGCCGTTGGTGGTGGTGGTGGTGGCCGTTGGTGGTGGCCGTTGGTGGTGGTGGTGCTCTACCGCTGTAGGCTGGACTTGATGTGACCGTGGCCATCAACTTAAGCACGGGGGCCAGGGCAGTCTGCTTGGTTTTAATGCCTCTTTGAAGGGGGGCGACTGAGGGCTGTGTAAGCAGACGCACAAAACAAAACACTCAATGGTGCGGCGGATAGCAGGAAACACTATATGGCTGCTCGTAAACAAACCGTGGGGCTGTCTAGACTTTGGAAATGGCATCTTCGCTCCCCTTTGCTGTGCGACAGGGCACGGGACATCCCCATGCAATCCACTCACACATAAGCACTCCCACGCACACACGCGCGCGCGCGCGTGTACAAAGACAAAGGTCCCCCCGTGTAGCCTCAACAGACTGTTGGGGAAAGTGCTGTTAGCGAGGAGCAACCGATGAAGGCCGGCACGGCACACGACGGGGTGGGTGGTCAGAACCATGCCCGAGCCACCTTTGTCTTTCTTGTGGCGATGTTTACTTGTACATCGCAAGAGGTGTTAATTTGAGGCTGAGTCAACCATGGGAAGGCCCAGTACGAAGTCAGATAATCGTTACTGGTGTTGGCCGTGAGCTGGCATCGAACTGGGTTACCCGAGTTCGCTACGCAGTGCTTTAACCACTGCGCCACCGCTCCTCACATATAAACGCATGTACATACACATGCGAACGGGTACAATTAGCACTGGATGCACGCAAGTGCATATGGACGCTCACGTGCGCATCCAAGCACGCATGCTCACGTCTGGCAACAAACACAAACACGCTTACACAAACACACGGTAATAAAACAGACACACGCACACACGTGGACACACACATACACACACAGATAAACACACACACACACAGAGACTCGCTCACACACAGACCCTGAAATTACACTTGACCTACCTTGGTCTGTCTGGTCTGGGCGGAAGAGTTAACAGGCATTGATTGCGCCGTGTCGCTAGATGCTGCCAGAGATTCGTGACACTTTGAGAAGGCATTTGTTTAGCCCCTGACAATGAAACTTTTTTTTGTTACCAGGTTAAGGCCCACTGAGCTATATAGCTCGTTTTCAGAAGCGACCTGGCCAACACAAATGAGAGCCCCAACGAAGTGGCTTATGATCACGTGGAAATGAACAGCAGCCAAATAATCAAATAATATAAATAAAACATGATAAAATAATTCTCACGACGTTTCGGCCACAACGCAAGCAGCCGTCCTCAGGTGAAGAACAGGTCTGTCGGAAAGACAGCGTCTGAAGTTAGTATTTCATTATTTCCCTTCTACGTGACATTACCGAAAGAACCAAGAAGATGAATCCCTGCAGTCACGAAAGCTTTAAATCGAAATTTAAGCAGCCAAATACTCTAAACGCGTGATGATTCTAAACGTGGAGGGAAAACCCGGAGGACCCGGATAAAATCCACGCGACCACGGGAAGAGAGACATGCAAACTCCAAATATACGGCGGACGTCACGCTCGGGATTGAACCTACTATACCCTCCTGCATACCATGTGCGGTAGTTGACATCTCGTCGCCGTGACGCCACTTGAAAGGCTGAATATAATTCATTCATTGGTGCAATCGTGTGCAGAGTTAAAACGCAGCTTTTGCTCCTGGTAAAACACAATGCGTTGAATGCATTTGCGTGAATACTGTGCGTCGAATAATACATTGTAAGACGTACAATGGATTAACATTTTTCTCCAACACATTCGTCAATAACACCGTAGTTTCCAAATGATTTTTTAAATATATATAACCGGCGACGTTTCGAGAAATGGCCCTTCTTCACAGCAATTGAAATGGTCAGAAATGTTTTTTTTTAAAATCCCTAAACCTCCCACTTCTACCAGCCGTATAAATGGGCAAACGCCTTTTCACACCACTGCTGGAAGAAGGGCCCAATTTGGCACACATTCACTCGAGTCTCTGCTTCAATACTTTAAGTATTATGCATTTCATATCATAAGTAACTACTTCTAGAAAGGAACTTTTGATATTATATGCATAATTAAAACGGGTTTTATGGCTGCCTGGCACATGACGCCTGCGTGATGGCGTCATCCGCATCCCACTGCGTTGAGTCGGTGGTGCGTGTTGACGTCACACCCCCCGCCCTACCCACAATCCACCAGTGCCGTGTATCCCACGCAAGCGCTTGGTGAGCGCGAGTTGACCAAAAAGAAAAAAATAAACCGCTGAAGCCGTTGAACATTTCAAACAAACAATAAGCAAAACAACTCCTATCGCGTGTTTGTAATGTTTGCTGTTGTATCGTTCTGACCACGGCCCTACAGGACATATGCGAAACAGAGTTTCATAGCCCATCGAATTCCTCCTCCGGTATAAATAAATATTCGGATTCTGAGCGATGCTACTATAAGCAGAAACGGCGTCTTAAATGCCTCGGATTTTGACCCGCTCGCCTATTTATTTCTGTTAATCTACCATCTACGAGGGTGGCCTAATGGACCCTGTATTAATGCACTGCGGCATTTGTTGAATCGTGTTTAACGATCTCGTTTACGTTAAAAGCTAGCGCCGAGCGAATGTCAGCCGCTTTCTCCGCACGATATATACTCGCCAACGCACTGTGTATGCTATGAGTTTACAATGTTAAGCTTCGCGTGGTTTTGTCAATCCACTTCTGAATGAAGGATCCACCCCCAACACCCCCCACCATACTTCACCACACTGGTCATGTTGGCCGTGACCGGAGATTCAAACTCGGGGTTGGCCAGGTTCACATCGCAGTATGCTAACCACTGCGTCGTGGCTCCACCCCATTATTGCTTAGGTGGTTTCTAAAATAAAACTAAACTATAATTTTTTTTTATTTTCCCCAGATAAGGCCCACTGAGCTATATAACTCGTTTTCAGAAGCCACTTGGCCACAAATGATAGCTCAACGAAGTGGCTTATCACGTGGAATTCTTATTCCAGCCAAATTTTATAAACGCGTGTTCCTAAATGTGGAGGGGAAAACCGGAGGACCTGGAGAAAAATTCACGCTACCAGGGGGAAAACACACACACTCCAAATATACAGCAGGCGTCAGGGTTGGGATCGAACCCATGACCAGGCGAGGTAGTTAAAATCTCGCCACCACGGTGCTCCTTTCAAGCAAGACTTTGAAGTTTGAAGTTCGTTTTGTGTTTATTCATCCACGATACATCTATCTGCAAAAGATAGGAATTTAATTGAGGACATCAAACGAAACGTCGGACGTGGGAGGGTTGTCACCTGTCCCAGTTTGAACCGGGCAGTCCGGGAATTGGCATCTGTGTGTGTCGGGTGGTAGGAATTGATTTGTATCTAGACCAATTTACGGGTGTTGAACTTTATCACAGTAGGCACACGGCAGCACAGTTCTTTTTTTTATCATTGACCGAGCGTCTGTCTGAGAAATTCGACTGGAGTTTGATCCACAGTGGGGAAAAGATGGCAACCCCGACCACGACCTCACCAATCACTCACTCACAACTCAACTCACTCAGCCACTCATTCATTCACTCATCCATTTACCAGGTCACTCAGTAACTCACCCACTAACGGCACTCACTCACTTCACTCACCCACTCACTCAAAGAGACAAAGATCCCCCTTATAGCCTTAACAGACTGTAGGGGCAAGTGCTGTTAGCGAGCACCTATGAAGGCCAGAACGGTACACGAGGGGGTGGGTGGCCAGCACCACGCCCGACCGCCTTTGTCTCCCCAGTGGCGATGTTTACACACCGCACCAGGTACTCATTTCAGGCTGAGTCGACCGAAGGGAGGCCCAGGACCGGTTCAGATAATCGTCACTGATGTTGGCCGTGAGCGGGAATCGAACCTGGGTCGCCAGGTTCATAGCGCAGCGCGCTAACCGCTGCACCACCGCTCCCCACTCACTCACCCACTGACTCACCCACGAATATGCTCAGCCACCTACTCGGGTTGCCACCTGTCCGGATTTAATCCGGAAGGTCCAGTAATTGGCGCCTGTTGTTCGAGTAACAGAAACGGATGTGTACGGAGATCTGATAGCGATATTGAGTTTAACTTTACCAAACAATATACTACATAGTGTTGAGAATGTACCTTGTACAAAAATACCTACCTAGCGACGACTGACAATTCTGTGTGGGGTTTGGTCGACTGTGGAAAAGGTGGCAACCGATGTCGAAAATCTTGGCCACTCTACCACTCGGAACGACCCGGAGAGCCGTTCCTCAAAGTTGTCTAAATAAACTGTAAAAGCCACGCACACACACACATATCTACAGCGACGCTGCTTTCTCTTCGTATAACCGAAGACCCGGTTTGACCTCGCTGTCGTGAACAGGGCGGAGAAGTGGAGGGAGAGAGAGAGAGAGAAAGTGGGTAAGAGAGAGTGGAGAGAGAGAGAGAGAGTGGGGAAGTGAGCCGAGTTAAGAATAACGAGATTAAGAGGTGCTGTCGTGTCGCAATCAACCACAATATCCTTCCCTGCCAAGTCTGGAATGCCTGCGTGCAGAGCGTAACGGCGAATTGAGGCGATCGCCCCGGGCCCCGCGCTTTGGGGGTGGGGAGGGGGGGTGACGTCACGATGTCAGATGTCATACTTACGGTTTAGTTAAAAAGTTTGAAGGCATCGAGGGGGGGGGGGGGATCCACAAGATGTGGGTTAGCCCACCCCCCCCCCCCCCCCCCCCCCGCCCCGGGGGGGGGCCGGGGGAAAAGGTGGGGGTTTCCCCCCCCCCCCCCCCCCCCAATGGAGGGCCGTACCTGCGTGCCTGTGATCGACTCTGAGATTTGTCTTCAAAACCGCTCCCCAGGTGCCGAGGGACGCTGCACGCGAACGCGATGAACAGACGATGTGCCATTAAGAAATCTGTCGGGGCGAGTGCTGTTCGCGAGCGCCCATTGAGGCCGACGCGACGGGCTGCGTGGCCAGCGCCACCTTTTGTCTCCCGCGTGGCGATGTTTACGACGCTCGCTCGAGTGGTCGCGCCGTGGCTTTCACGGCGAGAGTTGACGAGCTTACGACAATCCCCCGGCCCCCCGGGGGACCCCCGGCGGGGGGGGGGGGGGCGTCGTTTGTCGATCACGGAAATTAATGCTGGGGCCTTTTTGCGATGAATGATTTTCGAAAATTGGATCGATTTATATAGTTGACGTTTTGTGAGCGGCCGCAGAATGATCCGGAGAAAATCTCTGGAGGAGGAGGAGGTGGTGGTGGTGGGCAGGTGGAGCAGGGGGATAGAGGAGGAGATGGAGAGGGTGGAGGAGGTGGAGGAGGCAAAAGAGGTGGGTAGAGGGGGAAGGAGGAGGAGGTGGTGGAGGTGAAGGAGGAGGTGGTGGAGGTGGGGTAGAGGGGGAGAGAGGAGGAGGTGGTGGAGGTGAAGGAGGAGGTGGTGGAGGTAGAGTAGAGGAGGAGAGAACAGGAGGTGGTGGGGGTGAAGGAGGAGATGGTGGAGGAGGCTTTGTTGTTTTTTTGCCGGTCACGCCAATTAATGGCTGTGCCGAACTCTGGGCCTTTTTTGCGATGTTCTTTTATAAATGGTTGCTGCCGTTTTATAAGCGGCCTCAGTATAATCGAGAAACATTATCTGGAGGAGCAGGAGGTGGAGGGAGAGGGCTCTCCTCTTTGTAATACAAGCCCGATGCTTTATTGGGGGGCTTGTTAAAATGACCACACATTTTTCTCCATCACCCCCCCCCCCCCCCGTTTTTCAGACTCTTGCGAGCAGTAAAACAAAAAAACTTAAGAGAGTAAACAAAAACTACAGTATCGTAAAAGTCCCACAATAACACGCGAGTTTCAGTAGATCCAATTTAATTACACACAGAGCATAACGTTGACCACCCTGCTATAGCACCAGCGCCCTGGCGGCCTCTCTCGCTCTCTCGCTCGCTCTCGATACGGGTAGTGTATTGTCCTTCCCCCGCACCTCCGATTAGCGCGGTTGGCTACGTACGGTGCGAAGAAAGTTTAACATAATACTGCCCATTTACTATCACTACCCATAGACTCAACACTGCCCATAGACTCAACACTGCACCTCCGATTAGCACGGCTGGCTACGTACGGTGCGAAAGAAGTTCAACGTGATACTACATGCGAACGAGACGCGACCCACGTGGGAGTCAAGCACGCATCCCCTCTGTGCATCGTGTAAAGGAAATAAGTAATATATTAAAAAAACTTGTAAAAAATACACGCTTTAATGAAATGTACCGTAATAGTAAGCGAAGAACTCCACGACTCCAGGAAGTGGCCCCGAAGCTTGCCATAACGTAAAGGGACCGTGGCCAATTAGAGCCAAAGTCAGTTGACCGTGGACAATTAGACCCAAGCCGAAACATAACATGTAAAAAATATTGTTTACAAATATTTTACTCATGTTTTTATGATGGAATATAGTATTGTCATCAGTATGACATAAGTATACCAAGTTTGCAGTCGATACCACATTGGGAAGTGTGTTAAAATTGAGTTACAAGATTTGAGGATACAACAACAACAGACAGAGTGAGTTAATAGAAGGCGTGTAATAATAAAAACACTCATCAGCAACCACCCTGATAGAGTTCCATTGTTGGATCCGATGGTATCCATCAAAATAAATGTGAGAAAATGCCACCAAACTGACTGTAAGCTATTGAGCTGTATAGGTCTTTTTCACAAGCGACCTGGCCACAACGATAGCTCAACGAAGTGGCTTATCGTCACGTGCAAATTGTATAGCAGCCAAATACCCCAAACCCCCCTCTTTTTTTAAAGGGGGGGGGGGGGGGGGGGGAAACCGTAGTACCCGGAGAAAAATCTATGCGACCACAGGGAGAGAGAGAGACATGCACACTCTAAATATACAGCAGGCCTCAGGGTCGGTATCAAACCCACGACCTCCTGCATACCAGGCGAGGTAGTTAACATCTCGCCACCGCGACGCCCCTTGTCCATCAATGAATCAAGAAGCAGTGCCGGGTTATCCTTGTAGCACAAGTAGCTACATATGCTACGGGCCACGCACTTTCAAGCTATCAATTCCGGTTCAATCTTGATTTGAAGCTTTCGTGACTGCAAGATTCCATACTCTTTGGTTCTTTCGGTAAAGTCACGTAGGTATAAAAAAAATCACGACGATGACGGACGCTTGTGTTACGTCCGAATTCCGGTTCAGTGATTCTGCACTTGCTCTATTACTAGAGTACTATACTGCCTTCAACTTTTATGAACGACTGGGTGTTTAAGGATAGCGATTTATCGTATTATCTGGCTGTATAGCAAATGAAAAAATATAATAACTTTACTATGCAAGTAAAAAATGTGTGTTTTAATATTTATGTGTGTTTATTTATTTATTTAGGGCCCCTTTATAACATATTCTACAGGCCCCGCACTAGCTTAATCCGGCACTGAACAGAAGCAGTGATGGACGACTGTGGTTTGGCCGGTTTAGTTTGAATTGGGGACTCATCGGCACACTCGAGTCACCAAATCAAAGGCTGCCTCTGGAACACCACCGCAGAGATGGAGCCATGGAGTTTCGCGTGCAGGTGGATTACCAGCCTGGGACCACCTTCGTTCAGTCAGCAGTGGATGGTTGATCATGGCAAAAGATGACGATGGTTGTCATCATTATGATGTTGATGATGATGATGACGAAAAGCCAAGTTACGCGAGTGGCTAATTGCAGCTTGCGGCCCACGTGTATGTATGCATGCTGAACTTCTGTCGCACCGTACATAGCCCACCGTGCTCATCGGATACGTGAGTGGAGTGGGGAGAGACGGGTCAATGAGCAGGGAACCTATAAAGACGGTCCCTGTAGAGGGAGCTGTGGCCCACAAGCCAGAGCCAGCGAGCCAGACAAAGACAAAGATTCCCCCGTGTAGACTTACCAGGATGTGCGGGGCAAGTGCTGTTCCCGACCCTGACGCCTGCTGCATATTCGGAGTTTGTATGTCCCTCTCCCCGTGGTCGCGTGGATCTTTGTCCGGGTCCGCCGGGGTTTCCCTCTACATTGAGAATCATCACGCGTTTAGAGTCTTTGGCTGCTGTTCATTTGCACGTGATGACGAGCCACTTCGTTGGGGCGATCGTTTGTGTTGGCCACGTCGCTGGCCAACACACTTCGCGCCAATTGGGTGGGTGGCCAGCACCACGCCCAAAACCGCCTTTGTCTCCCCAGTGGCGATGTCTTCTTTTTTTGCACACGGCACCAGGCTGAGTCGACCTAGGAGTTGCCCAGGGCCGATTCAGATAATCGTCACTGGGTGTTGTTGGCCGTGAACGGGAATCGACCACGGGTTGCCGGATTCGTAGCACAAAGATCCCCCGTATAGCCTGAACAGACTGTTGGGGCAAGTGCTGTTAGCGAGCACCTATGATGGCCAACACGGCACACGAGGGGTTGTGGTTGGCCAGCACCACGCCCGGCCGCCTTTGTCTCCCCAGTGGTGATGTTTACACATCCCACCATGTTCTCATTTGAGGCTGGGCCGACCTAGGGGAGGCCCTTGACCGGCTCAGATAATCGTCACCGGTGTGGTTGGCCGTGAGCGGGAACCGACCTCGGTTTGCCGGGTTCGCAGCGCGGCGAAGCGCTAACGGCTCGTTATACTATCGCTCCCCTAAACGAAACAAAAACAAAGATCCCCCGTATAGCCTTAACAGACTGTAGGGGCAAGTGCTGTTAGCGAGCACCTATGAAGGCCGGAACGGTACACGAAGGGGTGGGTGGCCAGCACCACGCCCGACCGCCTTTGTCTCCCCAGTGGCGATGTTTACACCACACCAGGTACTCATTTCAGGCTGAGTCGACCTAGGGGAGGCCCAGTACCGGTTCAGATAATCGTCACTGGTGCTGGCCGTGAGCGGGAATCGAACCCGCGTCGCTAGGTTCATAGCGCAGCGCGCTAACCGCTACACCACCGCTCCCCACGAAACACACACGCACGCACGCGTGCAGCGCGGATAGCCACCACTGCGTTCGTACCTCACTTGCTTAATCTGAGTCACGGCTCTACGGCATCGCCCGTGCCAGTGAATCACGCCCGTGCCAGTGAATCACGCCGCACGCCCCTTGTGTGGGTTCCTCCGTCCCAGTCGGGAAAGCGACGTCGTTTGCAAACATTCCAGCAGCCGTTCCTGTAGAGAGAGAGAAGAGAGAGAGAGACAGCGGCGACGCAGTCAGTGGGAACACACAAACATCAACCACCCCCTCTCTCGTCACCCTGTGTGTCCACCACCCCCGCCACCCCCCCTCGCGTCACCCTGTGTGTCCACCACCCCCACCACCCCCGCCACCCCCTCTCGCGTCACCCTGTGTGTCCACCAC
>CM025627.2:7165095-7187242 GCA_014621495.2 Entosphenus tridentatus
ATATATAAACGCCGTAAGGAATTATATTTATTTGAACACGTACCATAATAAAAAAAAACATGAATATATATAGGTGCAGTATACCTGATGTATGTGTTTGCAACAAAAAAAATCAATCTAAGTGGCGTATACAATGTTTAATTTCGCCCCAAAAATTTCTGTATATATTTTAACTGTTTTTGCAAAAGTGGCTCTCTTTTTGGTTGGGTGACTTTAACGTCTTGGCAAATAACTCTGCTGCATGGGGATAACAAGGTCCGAGATAAAGGGGACACGTTTATTGAGCACGAGAGAGTGTTCTTTGTACGTACACATTATTTAAACAACAGCAGGCAAGGGAGAAGTCTCGGTACAAGATCACAGAAGAGCCGGTTTGGTCGATTACTCCTCAAACAAGTTTAGATTCAGGAGCAGCCCTGCAATGTCTTGCTCAAGACACTGCTGGTGGGTCTCCAATAGATGCGGCTATAGCGAGCCCCCCCTCATCCCTATATTTGGCCTACTCTTCCATACTGGACATACGTCTTGGACACGCTGTGGTTGTTCCCATTTTAGTTATAGGTGCAGCTCTGCAATGGCTTATTCAGGCCACTGCTGGTGGAAGGGTCTCCAATAAATGCAGCAATAGTTAGCCTCCTCCCCCCAATATAGTATTTGGCCTACTTTTCCACACTTACCAGATGTCTTTGAAGACGTGGGAGTACCCACATTCCAACCAATATATTAACTGCGGTTGTACCCATTTTAGTTACAGGTGCAGCCCTGCAATTGCGTATTAATGGTCACCGCTGGCGGAAACGGTCTCCCTTCCATCGAACCCTAGACCCAGAGGGCATTTGGTCTACTCATCCGCGTCGACTCGACGTCGTTGGAAGACCTGCCGATGAAATTACTTTGGTGCACGCCCCCCACCCCCATTCACACTGCTGAGTGGATAGAGGTGGGCACTTGTCAGAAACTTGTCATTGGTGACATCGAACCGGTGAGACCTCTGGGTTACA
The DNA here is from genome assembly GCA_014621495.2 of Entosphenus tridentatus. Classification (NCBI taxonomy): domain Eukaryota; kingdom Metazoa; phylum Chordata; class Hyperoartia; order Petromyzontiformes; family Petromyzontidae; genus Entosphenus; species Entosphenus tridentatus. Next base: position 7,166,097 of record CM025627.2, read on the forward strand.
AGTTCAGGGTGCTGACCATTAACACCGCTGCGACGGCATCTTCCAGATGGACGCTGGACATCTGTGATGAAGAGCTTCATAGCTCATCGGATTCTTGCAGTGTAAATAAAGATTCGGATTCAAATACATTACATCTGTACATCAGATGCATGGATATATTATCACTCTTTGAGACGAATACAAAACAAACACAAATTATACTGGTAGGAACCTCCTGGTTACACCAGCCCACATTGGATTGTGTCCGTCCGACCGTCGTGAAGGGTGGGGCTGGGCCTGGGTGGGGAGGGTGGGGCTGGGTGGGGAGGGTGAGGCTGGGTGGGGGGTTGAAGGGGTGGGGCTGGGTGGGGAGGGTGGGGTTGGGTGGGGAGGGTGAGGCTGGGTGGGGGGTTGAAGGGGTGGGGCTGGGTGGGGAGGGGCTGGTCACCCCGTGGTGTCCTTATAAAACTCAACGTTTAACCTACTCACGCCGGCTTGTGCCCGCCCTCACAGTCGGGCATATTTGCGGAATACACGACGCCTTAGCCGTTGACCCTGGCCATTGACCGAGCAACCCAACGTTCCTACCAGCTCCCTCCGCAGGAATGTGTTTATCTATGCAGGCAAAAACGTTAACTTTAATGCTGCTGTAACTCCGCTCACACTGAAGCTTGTGGATACACCGAGTAACTTGACATGCATGGAAATGACAGCGGCGATTTGAAATATTTTCTGTCAATGTCTATTGTTATTATTATCAAGGTTTATTCCCGGTTTAAAGGTCACGTCATTGTTGCGGGTAAAACGGGTCGGGAAAAAAGCAATGTTGCGTTCAATTATTTATTTAAAACAAAACAAACGCAGCGCATTTTTTTTCCAACATTTCTAATGCCAGTGTTAAGATTGTACAGAGTACACGTCCGTGAACGGCCATCTATACCAATCCACTGCTGGATGAGTGCCCTCCTCAAGCCGTGTTGGGTTGTGGAGCAGAGGTGGGGGTAAGTTGATCATACTTCACCACGCTGGTCAATGGGGGGAGGGGGGGGGGGAAGATGTTGAAGCATAGAAGTACAGTACAAGTTCACCAGATCTCAGAAGCGAAGCAAGCGTTGAACCCGGACGACTTCGCTTTGATGGGGGCGACTGCCATGCATAACAGGTGCTATAGGCTCCGGCGAAGCCTCGTGGTGGGCAGCAGATGGCAGTACAGCAACATTCCACGTCTCTGCTCCCCGCCCGCATTCACGAACCCACACTGACCAGCGTGGTGAAGTATGGCGCAAATAACCCACTCTACTTTGTGGAAAGGCTCTCATCCAGCAGCGGATGGGGCACAAGGTACTGTCAGTTGCACCGCCTAAGCGTGAAATATCTGAGGGTTGTTCCCCCTTGGAAATATAACACACAAAAAAAACTCGATAACCCACAAATACCCACGGATGGAGGGCAGAAATAAATTTGGTTGCGAGTCTCTGGATCGTGACTGAAAACAAACGCACGACCGTCATCACCGCTAACGAGACGCAGCGGAAATGAATAATTCCACAACTGTTGTGCCCCCCCCCCTACCTTGTCAATGAAGTTACACAAATTATATACAAAGCCCAGTGTCAAGTCCAGTTGTCCTTCCCCCGCACCTCCGATTACGCACGGTTGGCTACGTACGGTGCGAAAGAAGTTCAACGTACAAACGTGGCCACACGCACACAACTTCCCGGATAATAAGACGCCCCCCCCCCCCACACTTGTTTTTACTTTCACATACAGGGCAGGTGGCGGTAGCTTATAATTCGAAGTTTATTGTGTGGCCATCTGTGGCTTCGTATGATACCATAACAATCTATGGCAAATGGATTGTAAAGTGTTCCAATGAAGATAGCCGGCAAAAACGGGGCAGTCTTTCAAAATATTTATATTTGCGGGCTATCAAGCCTTTCCAGAAATCCTCACTTGTTATACTGCTGAGCCGTACATGCTTACTGTGAGAATACTAATAATGATGATGATGATAATGTCATCGTCGTAACGCCCCGCTCACTCTCACAGCGAGGAGGGACGATTCAAGAGGAGCGGGGAAGGAACCACAGACGAGTGGGAAAAGGCAACAGAAGCAGACACGCACGCGGCAAGCCGGCAGAAACAACTGGCCAAGCTCTGCGGTCCTCTAAACGTCGAGCTGTACCGCCGTCTAAAAAAACAATAGACGTCAACAGCTCCGCTTCTTCGCGTCTCGCGATCCGATAAACAACTCCGCAAAGGCACATCTCTCGACGCCCGAGGGGAGATGGGTTCGGACCGGGGAATCTTTGTACACACGAGTTCGTGGTCATAGCCAGCTGTGCGTGACCGCCGAGAAAACTCACTCGGGCAGGCAATTGCCACGGTAAACGCAAGGAAATGTAATATTACAACACAGAGAGACAAAGACCCCCCCCCCCCCGTGTAGCCGCAACAGTGCAACAATTGCATCTTCTCCTTTTTAATAATTTGTCCAACGACAGATCTCTGGCTCAACCTCCATCCACTCGCTCGGAGCAATCTGGTGTTTTCTTCTTCTTCACTTGACTGAAACTACCTGGATTCAATTACCAATAGTGCACATCGCCAGTGGCACGTAGCATCTGAGCCTGTTCCCGTGCTGCCCCCTACACAAAGGTCGCCCGTATAGCCTGTAACAGGCTGTTGGGGCAAGTGCTGTCAGCGAATGACTATGAAAGCGGGCACGGCACACGAGGGGGTGGGTGGGCCAGCACCACGACCGGCCGCCTTTGTCTCCCAGTGGCGAAGCTCAAACACCGCATCAGGTACTCATTTTAGGCTGAGTCGACCTAGGGGAGGCCCAGGACCAGTTCAGATAATCGTCACTTGGTGTTGGCCGTGAGCGAGAATCGAACCCGGGTCGCCAGGTTCGTAGCGCAGTGCGCTAACCGCTCCACCATCGCACTGTGCCACACACAAACACACACGTGTACACAAAAGACAAAGATTCCCCGTATAGCCTGTAACAGACTGTTGGGGCAAGTGCTGTTAGCGAGCACCTATGAATACACACACACACATACAAGGACGACCTAACTTGCACGGAGCATCACGTTCAATGGAGAGACGCTCGCTTGGAATCACGCCCAGAGACAGCGGCGGAGTTAGCGGGGACACGCACACACGTTCGGGCAGGAACGCGTCGAGAGCACGAGCGGATGATGACGACGACGACGGCCGGCGGTCAACGCGACAGCTCCAACGGAATGGCAGCTAAAGGAGGGATGATAAAGGCCCGAGAGAGAGGACTTCCACTGTTAAGGAGATGGGAGCAATGCACGAATTTGCCCACGTGGATGGTTTACATTGCGAGAGGATGATACAAGCCGAAGCTCACGGGGTGTATAACCAGGCCGGCGCTCTTCATAGCACGGTTGGCTACGTACGTCGCGAAAGAAGTTCAACGCACGTACCCACACGCGCGCTTAAATCGTCAACACGACCGTCGCACCGATACAACTTACTTTCACTTTTCAACAATTATTCGTTTACAACCACACTCCTGTTTGACCCCCTTCACTGTGCACCCGTCAACGCGACTCTTCAAGGTCAACTCGGTCCACAGTGACCCCTTACTTTTGATGCACTCACTCTTACGCAACAACGCGTACGGGCATACGCGCAGTACTTACCAATACCCATGATGCAACACGTTTATAGGAACTCCAGGCCTTGCGACCCCCCCCCCACCCACCCACCAAGGTTCGCCTCTGCGAGCTTACCAACTTTGCGCATGCTACACGCGCCTGATGCTTGTTAAACACAGGTAACAAGGCGACGTATGTCAACGCCTCCGCGATAATTAGAAATCAGCCCCCTCTCTCTGTACGCACCACGTGCAGCGTGTTGAGTAATCATCGGGCAAGTGCAGCGAGTCATTATTTACTTTGTATTTCAAATCTCAGTTTTGGAACCTCGCGCCAAAACATAACGAGCAGATTTTTGAGCCAAAGAACATTTTCATTTTCCAAACTTGGACTTTTTATTTAATTAAAGTTAATTATTTGGCGATGTCGCGTTTGCAGTAGCGCACAAGCACAATTAACAACAAAATGTCTCAACGTGTTCGTCGATAACACCGTGGCCTCAATATGGAAAAAAATATTTACAGGCAAAATTGAATGGCCCTTGACCAAAACATCACCTGTTATAAATATTTTTGTCTATTTAAGGCCACGATGTTATTGACGAAGGTGTTGAGGTTTGGGTTTTATTACAATGTAGCTGGACAGTGTTGTCACATACAGGGAATACAATCAACTCAAGACTATGTAGAGTGATGAGGACGTGGAGTGGCTCAGATAAAACAGAAACAGCGGGTTATACAAAACACGTGTGGATGAATCCAAAGGTGGCGGGTTTGATTTCCCGATGCGGCAGGTGAAACAAGTTGTGTGGGTTTCTTAAATCCACACAACTTGTTTCTTAAACTCACACACTAACCAATCACCCCACCACCAACCACCCCACCAACTACCAACCCACCCACCCACCGACCACTCAGCAGCAACTGTTGATTGGCAGGTCGCGTGAGGTGCGGTAAAGCGTGTGGGTAATGCCACCCCTTCTGAAGACGTCCGGCCAGTGTGGACGAGTAGGCCTAAATAGCCTTGTACGGAGGGAGCGCTCCCTCTCGTTAATAGCGGAGACCCTTCTACCAGCAGAGGCGTGAGCAAGCAATTGCGGGGGCTGAGCCTTTGCTTTAAAAAAAAAAAGGAAAATTCTTACTTAGAGACACAAAAATCGCACGATGAGAAACTTGGCAGTGATGCTAAGCAAACAGCTTTGGGGGGGGGGGGAAGTTGGGACGGGATGTGACCGGTGATTATGGCCGTTAAGCTATTTTCCCCACCTGTCTTTCCAAAGTGGTCCGCGTCTGCCAAACACAACAACGGGCCAGCCAGACTCCCCGGCCACTCTGCGACACAAACGATTCATATTTGTGTCGCTTCTTCGTTTCAATAAAATTCCATTCGCCAATGTGCGATGGTGGCGATAGGGGGGAATCCCGCCTTCGTTACGACCCCCCTCCCTCCCCGCACTGGGAGGTGGACATTCGTTGTGCTTCACTCTGCTCATGTTTTTGTTCTTTTTCCCCCCCACCGCAAGCGACAAGGGAAAGGTGCAGGCCCTGCAATGTCATACGCACGCCACTGCCGGTAGAAGAGCATCAACTAGAGATATCTGAGGGAGGGGGGGAGGGGCTATTTGGCTTACTCTTCCACATTCTCAAGACATCTTCGATGAGGTAGGAGTTACCCAAATTTGACCCCACCACACCACACGCGATCCTGCCGATTGCATTGCTGCGGCGTTACCCATCGCACACCGCTGCGTTGGCAGAGGCAGAGGTGGGTTTGAATAAAAACTCGCGCGAATGTCTTCAACCGAAGCGCCGGGAGGGTAAATCAAGCCGGTGGGACCTCTGGGATTTCAATTCCAGTGTGCTGACCCCATTAACATATCCACAGGCAGCATGCCAATCAGAAATTAATTGTCTCGTTGTGTGATCGAATCGTATTTCTTGAAAAAAAAAAACCCTGGCGATTGGTTTCGGGTTATTTCCATTGCGTTACCATCAGCACCAAAACCTTTTAAACGCCAAACCACGAACTGACCTCAGAGGATACACACTGCAACCGGCATGCTTATTTTAAAGTTAACGACAGATGGCAAACAAACATCTTGAACGGGTAACGTAAAATAAATTATGTGGAAAGCATCATGCAACGTTTTTGTTTGTTTGTAATACGCATATAAATTAACAACACCACAATACGTAAAAAAATACGCGTGTAATTTAAAAACCAACATGCTCTCAACACTTACACGGTTTGCAAATGAGGTTAAGGGTCATTGATAAACGTAATAATACCACACGCGCGTGCGTAAACACGCGTTTGAACACTTCCTCCAGCTGCGGAGGTATTTCAAAAAGCCGGAAGAAAAATTGCATGCAGGCCACAAACAAATTATATATGAACACAAAACGCGCGCCCCGCAAAGACTTCCAAAATAGCAAAGCAATAGGAGGAACACCCAGCATGCTTTGCATATCGAGATGACGCCACCGTACAACTGTGGTGACGCACGGCTATCTCCGATGCGATTCTCTCCGGTTGTACCGCGCGATGTACCGACGTTTCACTGGGCGTGCTGCAGCCTTCATCAGGTGGTAAGAGCCAGAAAAAAACATTGTAGAGCTGCGACATCGGCAATTGTTTTGGGCACAATTCTGCACACGAGACGCATTTTGCCCACGTTCGCGTGCCACACACGTGTTGTGGCTTCAGTAAATGTTGTACGCGCTAACCGTGAACGTGACGTTATAAGTCGACCCATGCTCCCTGCAATTAGCATGCTGTCATTGCCCACCGGTGCTGCTGTGTGTGTATGTATATCTAAGCATCGGTTCGCGTTTTTTCAGAAAAAAACATTTTTCTTTCAAAATGTAACCTTGCTTCACGAGTCGATTTCCCATTCCAAAAAAAGTACATTGAACGCGAATTTCTAATCACATTTTTGAGTTTCAAAATCGCACGCTACAGTTTCCCCTACCCCCACCTCCCCACTCAACTCGTGCACGTTCCACGCGGTGTTGCACTCTTCAAAGCGAGCCTCGCGTTTCGCACGTCCAGACTCGCATCGCACCCCCAGACAAGATTGAAAAACTCATCGCCTTCGAACTGCTGTCTAGTGTGTTGTTCTACCCCTCCCCCCACCTCCAATTAGCGCGGTTGGCTACGTACGGTGCGAAAGAAGTTAAACATACACACATATACATACGATGCCCAGCTCACACTTCGATTGGCGCGTGGGCCCAAAGGTCCCATTGACGCCCCCCCCCACACACCCCCCCGCCAGTGGCGTAGCTATCGAGTGTGCAGGCGGTGCACCTGCGCTGTGAAACCCACGGCCCACAGAGAGCCCCCCCTCCCACCCCACAGACAAGATAACAAGACCACCACTCGCTTAGCCACCGACAATGATGGCCGTGGACGTGAACGGATGGTGTCGTCCTTTTTGCTCGAGCGGCTACTGGTAACCAACCACCTGATTAGTAACCAGGGCCGTCCATAGGGGGAAGGGTCAGTGACGGATTATCCGAGTAGCAAAAGTAACATATGTTACGGGCCCCGCGCTAAATGCTTTCAAGCCGTCAATTCCGGTTCAGTGATTCTGCACTTGCTCTATTACTATAGTACTATACCGCCTTCACCTTTTATGAACGACTGGTTGTTTAAGGTTGGTGATTTGTCGTATTATCCATCTCGCTGTTTAGCAAATGAAAAAATACAATTACTTTACCGTGCAAGTCAAACATGTTTTAATATTTGTTTTTTAGGGCCCTTTATAAGATATGCTACAGGCCCCGCACTAGCTTAATCCGGCACTGGTGCGGGACCCGGGGGATAATCACACCGTGCCCCACCCCACACCCGACGCCTTCAAACCAAACCAAATATTATGACATCTGACACCGTGACGTCGAAGGGCGGGCCGCCCCCCCCCCCCGCCAAAGCGCGGGGCCCGGGGCGGTCGCCCCGATTCGCTGTTACCCCAGGTGACGGCTCTGTTCGTACCGATTTGTTAAAACAGAAACGGCCAACACGAGCGAACTGCTCGATAACTCCACTCGTTTCGAACGCTCGCCGCATTAGTCGCCGTTACTGGTCGCGTGAAAGCGCACTGGCGCGACTAAAGTCAGAGGCAGCGGTGCCTACGAAGCATCTGGTCTGGGCTCGTGGACAAGCCCATTGCACGTGGCCTTCTTATGACGAGGGATAAGGGGGATGAGCTATGGATTACATTTGTGCATATACGGATTTATTTTAGGCCCAATTTTTATATATCTTTTTCATTTTAAAGGTCACGTTTTTCTAAAATGTTAATTATTATACACTAAACACAACCATTCGAATCACTTTCAATGTTAATCGTAGAATGCTATAATTAGTTGCTCGAGTAAAAAAAATGTCAACGTAAACATTTTTATATTCATATTGTAAAGCACAAGTGAAGCATGACTGTACCTTTAATGGGGAAAACACGGTGACGTCACACAAGTGACGCCACGCGTTGTGACGTCACTTGTAGCGACGTCACACTTTCAGACAAATATGATACAGACAGCAAAACAATTTGGATCACGCAAAACTTCCTACATTTCGGTCAAATTTGGGGATTTTTTTTGGGATTACCTACAAAACACCTCTCGGGTTGAATCGTGTTCGAATAAAATATGTTAAGATAGATTACGTTTACAGTAAACACCAATATTTCTCAACTAATACGAATGTGCAGCCCTTGGGCGGCGTGTCTGCTTGGACCCAACAGCACGGTGAACGATCAGCCCTGCCGCTGTTGCTTTACGATGCAACATGTTGTACTGTACACTTGTGCCCGTACGTCTATGCTCCCTGCCTTTCCCAATCTCAGCGAGAGTGGCCATGATATGGCGAATCAACGAACCCAAAACGACCCCCCCCCTCGTCGCGCCAAGGGGCACCTCGTCGTCCGGTGGCAGATTGACGAGTGGACCCGCTGTGACATCGAAGCAAAGCTGCCGCGTGGTCTACAGCGCACCAGCAAGCCGTGACTTCAGTCAAGGCAATTACTTTGGTGAAACGAATATATTTAGAAACGGTGTCACGGAAAGAACAACGGCAAAACAACAATAACACTTAAATAACGGACTTGCAACTGCGCAAGTTTTTTGTTTTCACAGTCGAGCTTGTATACGACTGTCAGACGAGTTTTTTTTCTTTTTCGGGTCCTGCCGCATGCTGTCCGACGTTTCGCTCCAAACGGCTTAGGAGCTTTTTTTTAATGTTTCAGCTCCCGGGAAGAAGCTCTCAGCACCAAAGGTCCACCGACAAGCACAGCGGTAGAACCCGTAAAACGCATCTCAAGACAACTCAAAACGCCTGCCCACAATTAGGGCGTGTGGACACTATGAAATGTCATGGATTCACATCAAACTTATATTTAATAATGCCCCAAGTGGGGGGCTAACAGTAACTGGGTAACAGAGAAGCACCTTGGTCTAATTCTGGGTCCTTCTGTAACTGAAGCACAATTTACACAAATGACTCGGGATTGACCTGTCATGAATCTACAACCAATAATCAGGGTTCACTCAACGCTGTCAACATTTCAAAAATTAAATGTTGTCTCCACCCCCCCCTCTCCCCCAGTGCGCCTTCCAATTGTTCCTCCATTGACGTTGCGGTCCTGGAACAAAAGATGTTCCCCACTCGAAACTCACGTGGCGAGCAGTGGAGGACCACCTCATTAAGCTAGAGAACAACTTCAGAAGACGACCTCAGAATTACTGATGACCACGCTTCAACAAACCTCTTTATCCAGACCTCCCCCAGCCGCACAACTTTAATACGTGTCCCGCAAAGAGTGCTCATCGAGTGTCAAATCAACATTTCTTGTATCTCAAGAGTTGGAACGGAGACAAATTAAGTGCGTAAAAATACAATTAAAAACACTTAAATCTTAATTTGGAGCTTTCGTGACTGCAGGAATTACTCTTTGGTTCTTTCGGTATTTTTATCTTTATACGTGACTGTACCGAAAGAACCAAAGAGTAAAAACACTTAATGCAATGGGGTTTCATCGTGCAGCCAACGGCGATTGAGACCATCGACCCCGCTACGCTCGAGAGCCTGGATTCGAACCCAGATTCCCAGCGGTAGCGGCTCAGTCTCTCTGACCAACCGAGTCATCCGGCCACCTTATTTTACCTTTCCAATTTACGAACCCTCAAAAGATTCGCGTAGGAACCGCATCCGGATTGCGGGGGGGACACACACACCACGAGAGCTATTTTATTTTTCTTCTTTCTATCGCGCATTCATCTTAAGTGCATTCACCACCTGGCATCCTATGGCTTTTACTGTTCGTGGGGGGATGCGAGCTGAAACGTTCACTCAATAAAACCGACAACGCGACCCACTCGGCTTTTCGACCAAGGCGGGTCGCCGAGGTCTCAAATCCAACGATCTCGGCCCGGTGCCGGGCTCAGGTGTCCCAACGCCGAAGCGACGTTTCCAACGCAAAACCCGCTGGCGAATTGCAGCAGAACTCCTCTCTCTCAACCGCGACGACGCCGATTGCCCCCCAAACTCCCGTAATCCGCGGGAGCTGTGGGACCCGCAAAAAAACCCTCCTATTCTCTGCGGGATCCTATTCTTCCTGTTATCCACACAATCATCGATCACTGCAATGGTGTACCCTCTTGCAGCACCGGTTGTGAATGAGGTGTGCTCAACGTGTGTGTGTGTGTGCGCGCGCGTGTGTGAAAATGTACGGTTTGCTCGCCAAAAATAAGTGAAATTTCCTATCCGGCCCTAGGTAAGGAGAAGGTTCTCCCCACCACTCGTCGAAGGTATTTCTGCTTGTCGCATCTATTTCTCTTCAACCAGATATAGATTCACGGGCTAAACACTTTCAATGGACACACAGCCACAGACATAAGCGCCAACAGTGACTTTTCCAAATGATGCTACTTAAACTCAATGAAATAACACGTATCTCATTCACAAAACTCTCAAGCCTTAGCGTATCGAGACAGTTTATCTAAATTCTACAGTGTGGACTAGTTACGAATTTTTGTCGAATTTGGCACTGGCACGCAACTACCTACTCTTGCGAACAATGCCAAAGGTCTTTTGTTTGATTTTCTCGCTTTTCCGCGTGAACTTAACAGTGCATTCACCGGTGGCTGTCGCGACTTGGCAGTAGTAGCATTTGAAAAAATAAACACCAACCAAAAACCACAGGGTTTGTACTGCGAAGGATTTCGCGGTTGTGTTGTGCAGATCTCCCGCACGTTTCCTCGGTTGCATATGCCAAAGCGTTGCTTCGCCAGAATCTGACGTTTTCGCTCGACGTCGTTTAGAAACAGCGGGAGGCGGCGAACCAACTCGCACGCGCTTCGGTCTTCCGGGAAGAAGCGGATCGTCGGGACGTCGTCTCCAAAACAACACGCTTAGCGAACCGCGGAGCGCACACCCGGCGAGCCAAAGCAAAACACTGCAACAACGGGCGATTGGTAAGCGCGTAACGATTCTCCACCGCCAGCTGGTGGGTTCGAACCAACTCTGGTGATTGAGAGTGCTCATTCGATTCAATACTCGATTCTTGTTTTTTTTCCTTAATTTTTGGCGCCTCATTTTGTATCGTCGTTCATCAACGTGTGGGCGCCCCCCCCCCCACGTACGCCATTAGAAAGCGGAACGCAACGCCTAACGCGCGCGCCATTATAACGCAAAACGTGTGCCGTTATAGCACAAAATGTGCGCCGTTATAACACAGAAGGCGCACCGTTATAGCGCGGAACGGACACCGTTATAACGCGATTTCGGAGCGGTTGACGATGAACTACTTTCATAAGCTGCGCGGCTGAGCAGTGCGATACAGTAGGTGGAGTGATACGCACCCTCAGTGATTTGTTTCGCAAATCTCACTGCATGGTGTGCGTACGTCGTAACTTGCCGCATTATTTATGGGGGAAATTGTTTTCGCTTAACGCGGTACTTAGCAGAAACGCATCTACCACCGCGTTAAAACGAGGACGTCCCGGAATTCAATCTCAAGCTCACGACGACCACACACGCGAAATGGCGATTGCAAGAAATAGTTTCTAAATCCAGCCGAGCTTTTTTTGTGTAAATGGATGGCGGAAAACCCTTTCACAACAACTGGGGAATCGAGTAAACCGGTTTGAAAACAAATAAGACCCGTGGCTTGGGGCTGTTTGGAAGAGCAGCCCTCTCTTCGTGCGTTGTTAAACCTGATTGCGTCGGGATCCATTTCAACCGACGAAACATGCAATCGTTACACGCCAACCGCTCGTACCACAGAAATGAGATAAATATTCAGAGAACGAAAAACAAAACAAATAAAATGGACCGCCAGGGAGGAAGTATTAGGAGACGTCCATGCTCTCGTCAGCCGATTTATCAGCCTGCCCGGTTGCTGGGGGCTCTGCTTCCAGAGTCTCCACGTCGCTGAGACTCGCGGGTGAGACGCTCTCAGCTGTGCTCGCTCCATCTCTGTCCGTCCCTTCCTGCGGATCCACCGGATCTCCCTCCGGAAGGGAGACGAATCCAGGACTCGCCTCCTCGGAGGCAGAAGGATCATCTTGATCATCAGCAGTAGCAGCAGCAGCATCAGCGGTGGCGGCGGGGGCAGCAGCAACATGCGGTAGCTCCTCTTCAGCGACCTCCACGTCTGCACAAGCAAACAGGAGGGACGGATTGAAATGTTGCTGCGGATTTCCCTTATGCTTCGGATTGCATCAGGCTAGGTGCATTTGTGATGTTTATGTGAAGTTGTGGAAGACTCGCCGGTAGGAGGGTCATGAGATTGCACACACACAGACAAAGATGCCGCCCCGTATAGCCTTAACAGACTTTTGGGGCAAGTGCTATTCGCGAGTAGCACCTGTGAAGGCTGACACAGCACACGAGGGAGTGGGTGGCCAGCACCACGCCCGTATACTCACTCACATATACACACAGACCTGCACACAGGAAGACATACTCGCGCAGACACGTACAGACACAAAAACAAAGACACACACCAGCAGCCGTTCACCAATAAGTGGCAATGGCATCACTACACCGCGAGGCCACTTGATGCAAGTCACGCCGGCAGGAGGTTACAGGACTTGAGATGACTAGCAGATGCACCACCTGTGCTCGACACGGTGTCAATATTTAGCAGCCCGGCGCGATGCTCGTTGTTGTGGGCATCGCTCCTCCACCGTTCACGGATGTTGGAGGGCGACGGCGTCAAACTGCTCAGTCGGGTCCCTTCACGAGCCTCCTCCAGAGAGGTCGATCTTGACACCGCTGGGAATGAGTGCACTCAGCTCCACATCCTCCCATACCACATCAGCCGATACCAATACCCGCCGACGTCACCACGGCGCCAATGCCAGGCCAGGTGCACTTTGAGGCCACATTAAAGTGTCGAAGGCTCGCTGGCAGGTCACAGGACAGACCCACGCAGATGCACCCACACGGACACACCACGTCAACGACAACCAGCGCACGCTCTCACTAACTCACCGGACGCTGCATCGCCCACTGCTGGGGCCGCCTTATCGCCGTCTGCTCCGGCCGCGGTTGGGGCAGGCCCTGCGGCGGTGGCGGCGGTGTTGGAGCCAGGGCGAGATTGTGGCTGGGCCTGGGCCCCCGAGTCCCCGAAGCGTGGGGCGATGGGCCGCGTTCGCCGCGCGGGGTTCAGCGAGAAGCAGTAGGCGCAGCGGTACGCTGCGGGGGACGAGACACGCGCCTGTGCGTCATCGCCTACAGCTGGGACGATTGGTCGATCGGCAGCCTGATGAGCGCGTGTCAGTGTGTAACCCAGCGACCCGAGTTCGATTACCGCTCACAGCCACCAACACCAGTGACGATTATCTGAACCGGTCCTGGGCCTCCCCCCCTCGTGTGCCGTGCAAGCCTTCATAGGTGCTCGCTAACAACACTTTCCCCAACAGTCTGTTAAAGGCTATATGGGGGATCTCTGTCTTTGTGTACGAGTGTGTGTCTGTCCCATGCCCTTCTGTCAGAAAATCTTCGATATTTCATGTGGCCTCAAAGTGCGTGGTGATGTCACCGCCACTTAGTAGCGAATAGCGGGTGTTGTTGTTGTGTGTCAGTGTGTGCATGTGTCAATGGTGGGGGGCGGTAGTGCAGGAGTTAGCGCACTGGCGCCACGAACCCAGCGACCCGAGTTCAATGACCGCTCATGGCCACCACCAACACGAGTGACGATTATCTGAACCGATCCTGGGCCTCCTCCCCTAGCTTGACTCAGCCTCAAATGAGCACCTGGTGTGATGTTTAAACGAGGGAGTAGGTGGCCACCGCCACGCCCGGCCGCCTTTATTTCCCCGGTGGCGATGTTTACTCATCACAGCAGCAACTCATTTAAGGCTGAGTCGAGCTAGGGGGAGGCCCAGGACCGGTTCAGTTATTCGGCACCGAAGTTGTCTGCGAGCGGTAATTGAACTCGGCTAGCCAGGTTCGTATTCCCGGCACGCTAACCTCTGCGCCACCACTCCCCACGTCACACAGATAAACATGGGCTGTCGATGAGGCCACAGAGAAGGCAAGCATAAACAATACTATTGGTAATGTGAGGGGCACCTGTTGGGGAAACCCACCTATGTATTCGAATTCTTCTCGCAACGCCATCCCGTTGTGGGAAAAGCACTGCTGGCAGATGAGAGCGTACCTGGGGTACCAGACAGTAAACACACACACACAGTGATTCAAACTAAACAGTGAATGGAAACCAATCTTAGAAACGTTCAACATCTGCCGTTCATATAACCGGGCACGTCATTAACGATCCATTAATTTATTGAAACGATTGCTTTTTAAATGACAAATACCCCTAAAGAAAATTTAAACTGTGATGCACATGCCGACGACACAGGACATTGAACTGTCGCTCCGCATAAGTGAGAGTCAACGACTTGCAGTGCTTAGAAATCTCACGCTAATGTTACACTCGGGACTTCCAATGAGACCAGAACGAATCACATGTTGAGTTGTACAGCGATACCGCGGTTTACGTCGGGGGGGGGATGCGTTCCTCAAAGGTGCGAGGACGAGTATCGAAACGTAACAAAGTAATTGAGAAACTTTTATTTTATTTTACCAGGTAAGGCCCACTGAGCTATACAGCTCTTTTCAGAAGCTACCCTGACCACATGGACATTGTTAGCAGTAGCCAAATACTTTAAGCGCGTGTTTCTAAATGTGGAGGGAAAAACCGGAGGACACGGACAAAAATCCACGCGACCACGGGGAGAGAGAGACGCATGCAAACTCCAAATATACAGGTGTCAGGGTCGGGATCGAATTCACGACCCATGACCTCCTGGATACGAGGCGAGGAAGTTAACATCTCGCCACCGTGGCGCCCTACAGGATAGGTGGTGGAGGCGAAGGCGGAGAGGCTACGGATACGGGAAAGGACGGACGACGCTGTCAGTGACGTAAGCGTGCGTGCGTTGACAGAAAATAGGGTAGCGGTATTCATAAATTAAGGAAGAATTTGCAAATTGACGTAAATTGGGGCCTTTCGCCGTATTGCATGGGGTGTGGGGAAGCGGGCGAGGGGGGTGGCAGGTAAATGGTAAACACACCACGTGCTTACAATATGACGCACGCATTCCGGCCACGCAGTGTTATTGGGGGAGGGAATGCCACAATGTTAACTGCGATGTGTTTTCGTCAGCTGTTGGGGACTTCTTTAAACACGGTTTATGACCCCAATTGTTTTATGAAGGCTTTTAGGGCTGTGTCAGTTCCTCATTTTCATGAAGGGCTGTCCTGCGCAAACAGCCTGAAGTATTATCACGGACTGGAGTGTACAGGCAGCACTATAATACTGTGCAACAATACCACTGCAGTAATAATATCGATGTCCTATATCCGTCCAGGAAATCCTCACCGAGTCTCAAGAGGTGGAGACAAGACACAGACAGATGAGCAGCCATACATACAGATAGAGGGGCAATGCAGATAATCAGACAGGCAGACAGATGGGAAGAAGGACAGATCGAAAATATGCACCGAAAAAAGAACTGACATAAATAAAAGATAGATATAATCAGACAGATGGACAGAAAAACAGCCAGACATACCGACAGAGAAACGGGGGACAGGCAGAAAGACAAACGGACGAATGGAAAAACAGATAAACAGGCGTGCACACAGCGGGACGGAGAGAGGGAAGGACAGAGGGACAGACAGAGGGACACGGGTGATGCATGAAGACGTTGGGCCTCTGTGGGAGAGTGCGACGAGCACTCACCGGTTCTGAGGGCCATCGCCCACCAGGTACTCGATGACGCGGTCGGCAACGCCGCGCTCCCGAGGCAGCACGGGCCTGGGGAGGGGAGGCCCGGGCGGGTGCATACCTACACGTCCGCACGCCCACACGCCCACACACACGCGCACACGCACACACACACGCGCGCACGCGCGCACGCGCGCACGTACGTACACGCGTTCAGCGAAAACAATTTCCCCGTAACTAATGCAGCAACGATTACGTTTTGCGAGTTACAATGTAGGTACACACACACACACAGGAAGGAGAAATAACCGATGGTACGTCGCCGCGTTGCTGCATCACTGTAACGCTCAAACGCGCAGCTCAGGGAAGTACAGTAGCTCATAGATTATCCGGCAGGTTCGTGGGGGGAAGGGGGCGCCGGATTTTCCAAAACGTTGGATAATCACATAAACTATTAAAAATAGCTTATTTTTGCACATTCTTGCATAACATAATGTTTTAGGTGTTGTGTATATTTTTGAGTGTTTAAGATTTGTTTACTATAGCTAATTGGATTCAACATACAAATAGACGAAAATAAATGATACTGTAAAAAGTTACTGTATTCACTGTGCCTACCACTCCAATCTCAAAGTCTGCATGGGGTGATAGAGGTACAACTACACTCCTGTTTCGATTTAAAGCTTTCGTGACTGCAGGGATTCATCTTCTTGGTTCTTTCGGTAAAGTCACGTAAAATGGAAATAATAATAATTTATTATGTTTTATTTTTATTATTTCCATTCTACGTGACTTTACCGAAAGAACCAAGAAGATACACTCCTGTTCATCGCCGGACTGGTACAGCCTTTGGAGCGGTTTTGCCGGATCAGCAGGAGACTGCCGGATGTTGGAAGCCGAATAATCGCGCGGCGCCGGATAATCGGTGATCAACCGTCGCTCGCCGTCCACCGCTCAGAAACCGCGTGATAACGGTGCGTGCGTTCCGCGTAAAAGTGTTCCCCAACGGAAGCGCTGGCCTCGTCACGGAAAAAGCGTCGCAGTGCAAACGCCGACGCATTGGGCGAGGACTTGGTGGCGTTCAAACCAAGCAGAGCATCATGCGAACCAACGGGGCATCAAACCCGAGCCTTACCAAGGTGGGGGGGCGGAAAGAAACCCGCGTGTGCGGCAGCAGGGGTGGCGGCAACATGGCCGCCGGGTCTTCGCGCAAGAGCCCCCGACGCGCCCCCCACCCCCGCCAGCAGGCCCTTTTCCGGGGGGCCCCCGGGGGCAGTCCCAGGACCCCCAGGAGTGCTCGGCACGGAGGGACTCCCCCCTCTGCCCGCCGGTGGCGGTCCCGGGGGGCCTCTGCCGGGGGTCTGCATTGGGGGGCCGGAGTGAGGTCCGAGCGGAGACGATACC
This sequence comes from Entosphenus tridentatus, assembly GCA_014621495.2. Taxonomy (NCBI): domain Eukaryota; kingdom Metazoa; phylum Chordata; class Hyperoartia; order Petromyzontiformes; family Petromyzontidae; genus Entosphenus; species Entosphenus tridentatus. The sequence goes on from CM025627.2 coordinate 7,183,356, forward strand.
GCGGGGGAGTCGTTGACGCCCCGCTGCGACGGCGTGCGCTGACGCAGCTCTGGACACGCGGAGACGAGACAGCGGCGTAGAGGTTCGGAACCTTCGACTTGAAAAAACGGCAACGCCACGCATTTTTTTTTTGCAGTCATTAGTGACCAAGTTTGAGACGATCATCAACCCAGTTTAATCGTGGGCAGCCGAAACTCGGATTTAGACGCGGGATCTCAACAGCGTTAATTATCCCTTGCACAAACAATATGAACCCCACCCACAACCCCCACTCTTAAGCAACCAGGGGTGGAGTCGTGGCACAGGGGATAACACGGCGCACGACAAAACTGCCAATCCGAGTTCAATTCCCGTCCAGCGTTTGAACCTGGGGTCTCAGCAGTTGCTGGCTTGATAGACAACAACAACACCCCCCACAAAATCCACATGCTCCCTGATAAACAAGCACATTTTAAGACTCTCGCACAACACACACCTTGCCCGACTGACGCTGCGGCGATGGCAGCTTGCTCCAGCTCCTAAAACGACATCAAGTCATGAGTTATTACCGATTCCTAATGCGACGGGGATACAGTAAAACAAATAGAACACGGGGCCCTGCCATAAAGCACATGGCATCCGGAGAACACTGGCCACAATTGGCTTAGCATTGGCGCTGTTTGCGTAAATCACGTATATATTTTAACGGGAGTATAGTCTTTTCATTTTAAAGAGAGCCATTTTTTTTCACAGAACGTAGCATTTGAACGTTTCTTACAATTGTCTTAGTATAGGTGTTGTATGTGGGATTCGCAATATATAATATATTTAACGAGAATGTAGTATTTTGCTTTAAAAGAGGGCCCCCCGCTTTTACGGGCACAGCCATCGGAATGCGCGCCGTGTAACGGGAATGGTTTGAGAAACCTTTGCCTTCTTCGCCTCCGAATCGAATCTCTCGAGGATTTCCTTCGCCGTCTTGTAGGTCTCCTTCTCCATCACCTCCTCGAGCTGCGCCAAGGGAGGGAGGGGGAGGGAGGGGGAGGGAGGGGGAGGGGGATCAGCACGGCCACCGCCACCGCCGCTGGAGCCGCGACTCCCCGTCCAGTGAAGCCGCTTCTTTGTTAGAGTTGATCAAAACATTTAAGGGAACAAAAAAGACTAATTTACCCAGCGAAATTTTAATTCGCTGCTGCTGCAAAAAAAGTTTAACCCGCCGGGTGCGTATTGCGCTTGGTCGGAAATCGTGTTTTCGTATTAAATATGGGTTCAGTTTAACAGAGGCTTTCGCGACCAATATTATCTACAATAGTTTTTTTTGGGTTAGATCGCATAAATATAAAATATGCCAATTAGTTACTAGTTCAACGAATTGTCATGTTTTGTTTAGGTGACAAACCTTACTAATTGGCTGTGTCGGGTGGTTGCGGGTTTAACGACACATTTATATTTACGTGATCCAACCCAAAAAAACCTCCAATATGGGTTCAGCCGGGAGTGGTGGCGCCTTGGTTAGCGCACCCATTAGGGACCACGGCGACCTCCGTTCGATTCCCGCGGTTGACGCGAGGGCGAAGATACAGCGATTTGTGGAAAGGGAGCGCGGCGATGGGCGGAGAGTGAGTGGGGGGCATGCGAGGGCGCAGGGAGTGGTGGGAGCAGTGGTCAGCAGCGCTACCAACTCCGGCGGACGACCCAAGTTTGATTCCTGCTCACGGCTACAAACAGTGACGATTGTCTCAACTGGTCGTGGGCTTCCCCGAGGTCGACTCAGCCTCAAATGCGTACTTTGTACGGCGTGTAAACATTGTCACCGGAGAGACAAAGGCGGTCGGGCGTGGGGTTGGCCACACACCCACCTCGTGTGCCGTGCCGGCCTTCATCGGTGCTCGCAAATAGCACTTGCCCCAAAAGTCGGTTATGGGGCAATACACGGGGGATCTTTGTCTTTGTTGCCTGCCAAATGTTATTAAGCATCCTACTCTGGCCGTGGTTAAGGAAAAGCACCCCCCCCCCCCGCGCCTGCCTCCCCCGCCCACGATGTACAGAAACAATTCGCATTGGCCGTGCCTTCGTTACCCTGCGCTGGTGATTTACGGCCGAACCGCGGGTCCGTTTGTAATGCCCTTCCATTAGTCCGTATCAATACGACGCATCATCCCTCTCCCATTCCCAAAGCCGTAAATCGCAATGGCGGCGCACACTCACGATTTTCCGCTTTTTCTCCTTGAGCCCTTCTAGAGCGGCGTCTGTGAAAGGAGACAGAGCATGGTTGGCGAAGCGGACGACGGGCACTTCAAATCCATCACGAAGCAACATCCTTTTGTTTGCACTTCCACGCTCCGTTGGGAAGTGCAATGCTCCGGAGCTCACGTAACGAGACGGGCTTTTCTCACAGCTTGTAGTCCACGTGACGCTTAGAATCCATGGAAAGCTATTTTATAAAACTGTTGTTCTTGGTGACGGTTACAATGTCCGTCAGATATTATTACTATCACCATCATTGCATTTCTGTCATAGTGGTCTAATTTCTAACTCATAAGCAAACAAGAATGTGGACATGAGTCAACACTGCATGACTATATTAAGGCACCTTTATGGTTAAAATCAAAGTCATTACCATCATCGTTTTAGTTTGAATCTCAACACACAAAACAAAAAATGGAATCGTACGTTTGAAAAAAAATCTCGTGGTGGTTTGCAGTGCCATATTAACGACTAACTTAGAAGCCTGTCCACTGAGCGAGCATCGGAGCTTTGAACTTCAACACAGTACAGAACCAATGGATAGAGATGGATCATCAAGTAGCATACCAACTGCAACAGGCATTGAGAAAGGCTGTTAACAAAGCACAATAATAGTTATAAAAACCCCATGCTGAATTTACAAAACACTGAAATATCTCCATCTGACAAGTGTGGGGAATTATACTGTAGGTAAAGGCACAACCCTGCAATGTATTGCTCGTGCCACTGCTGATTGAAAGGCCTTCAACGACAAGATAGCCCCGCTGGAGGGCTGAGCTGATCTTGCAGTCCTTCCCCCGCACATCCCGATTAGCGCGGTTGGCTCCGTACGGTGCAAAAGAAGCTCAAGATACATACATGACCTAGCCTTCTACGCTGGCCAGACATATTGGCCACACATATTGTACCCACCCTTAACGCCACCAAACGCAACCAGCCCACCGACTTAACTGAATGAAAACCGCGGTTAAACTGCACACTCACAGTTGCTCTGCGTCCTTCTCACGAACCACCAGCTCATAAACCTCTTGAGTAGCCACACTCTGCAAGAGAACGATGCACGCGCATGGTACAGGCAGGAAGCGTGCAAGGGAATCGCCATCACTACCCACGAACGTCCGATGTACGGCGCTCTCCGACGTCCTTTCGGAATGTGCCACGCGTCGTTCGGCACGTGGAGCGGACCGTCGGACATCGTGCCGAACGGCGCGTGCGGCGCAACGCGCAGACGCAATCGGAGAGACGTGATGCGGCACAAACCGAGAAAAAAACCTACGCGGGGCGGTTCGATGAATCGACGGCTAACGCCAGCTCACCCGAAACCGCATCCACTGCACAAACCATTGCTGCAGGTGCCGATAACCTGATGCACAAATGGAAAATTAAAACGTCGGCTTTCGCGACCAATATCACCCATAATAGAGGTTGTTTTGAGTTAGATCGCGTAAATATATAAATGTGTCGTTAAAAACCGCCACCACCCGACACAGCCAACTAGTAAGGGTTGTCACGTAAACAGAGCGTGCCAATTCGTCACCAGTACAGCACACCGGTGTGATGGGAGAGCCAAGCCACAACATTTACAATCCGAGTACGACGTTTCGGCAATAATTGCAACTAGCTTCATCAGGCTATCGCCTGAAGCTAGTTGTAATTACTGT